>JAGFPH010011356.1:20779-34928 GCA_018207615.1 Philaenus spumarius
CGTTCTTATTTTCTTTACAGAGTTAGGGAAATATTTGAATTGTAACACAGTTAATTTTTTTCGCTTTGTCCTCATTTTATCTTTTTCTCTTGGTTTATGAATGATTAGTACTTTTATATACATTTAAATTAATATATTATGTACATTTTTCAAATATTTTCATAATGGTTCGTAGTAGACGAGGAAAACGAGAAATTAAAAAATAAAGAACTTACGTCTTAACAGTCCATTTTTTTTCTTTGTCTTTAATTTTCGCTTTGTCCTCATTTTATCTTTTTCTCTTGGTTTATGAATGATTAGTATTTTTATATAAATCTAAATTAATATATTATGTACATTTTTTAAATATTTTCATAATGGTTCATAATTCCAATAAAAACTTATTTAGAAAAAGAAATATTTATTATAATATATTATTATAAAGTAACATAAAAATTTAATTTTATGTCATTGCTATTTTGATAGTTTGTTAATAATTATGTTATATAAAACACATTCAGGTTTTACTTGCACTTGTTTAAAAAAATAAATCAAAAATCATTCACTAATATAATTAATTTTCATGATTTTTTTAACTTATTTAAAGTGATTCAGAAAAAATGGGCATGAAATGAATAGATTTTATTATGCGGTTATAACCGCGCTCAGTCATAGGTCGAACACGTCAAGACCTATGACTGATGCGGTTAAAGCCGCAAGCTCGATCTGAGGGCGCCAACTTGCTTATTATTGCTAACAGGACTGTAAAATGGCGTACCACGGAAAGTGTTAAGCATTATATTACCGGTATTGCTCATTTTATTGGATGACGTGAGATGTGTATATTACTAAGCTTTTTCAATACAAGACCAAACATTGATTGAAAAAGTGAAAATATCTGAAGGAAACTGCTTTGCTGGCCTTTGAATGCTTGGGTAAACCATTGAATATATATATATATATATATATATACTAAAACAATAAATATTTTTTTATCTCTTTTTTTATGTGTACAGTATTTGTTTTGTACATACAGAAGAAATTATGGGAATAAAAGTTCTACAAAAAAGTTTGCCATGTTATTTGACTATCTTCAAATTTTTAGCGTTTACTTATACTACGAAATTACAATAAAATTTCCATAATTAACTTGTAATTGTATTTATTGAGCCTTTTTTAATCAGCAAATTTGTCAATCACTTCATAATAAAAGATCTGTTAAGCAATTTCATTTTCAATAGTCAAGGATTACAAAGGTTAGTAATTGGTCTTAGCTTATGGTCAGTCACTGGTAGTGTACAATATTAGATTGAGTTTGATGCAACGTCTTTCACATCTCATGGATATAGTTGTTTGACTAGACATAATGAAATGCAAATATACAACCTAGGGAAAATTGATATGTCGACCAAGAACACTGTTTACGTTATATTCTTTATAAGAAACTAGAAGTGATGCCTTTTTCTATGACACCAAATAATATTGATATTCGATCTTGTACCTGAGAACATCAACTTTTTTTAAATTGTGTTACTACCTTTTATTTAATTATTGTATTGGTTGTGTGAAAATTGTATTTAGCTCATAGAACTAAGTTATATAATATGGAACGCTGAGTCAATGCAGTGCGGAGCGAGCCGGCCGCCGCATTGCTCCCCCCACCACTAGTCAGTGGTCCCACCTGCACAGATCCATATAAACCAATACCGTACGCTTTTCTTGATAAAGTGATATATATTTGTTTGTTGTTAAGTGTGAATAGTAAAATTTGAAGATTTAAGTTTATGTTTATGGAAAAAAGGTTTTTAATTTTTGAATTAAATACAATAATTGTACTTTTTCTATAATAATATTTATTTATAAACAGAATAAATATACAACGTTAACGCGAATTCCAATTTTTCGTATATCTAAAAGCAGGTTTACTTATATCTTTGTTGCTAATTCTGGTAATCAAAATATGTAATGGAAGTCCTGAAAAATTATTATTTAATACTTCAAAAAGCCGTTCTGGTGCATTAAATTTTTTTTCCAAACTAGAATCATGTCGGTTAGAGTTATTTTTTCTCTCATCACTTCATTCAACCTTTGTTGTAAGATTGTTACCTTCCTCCGTGGTAAAACCTTTGTTGGAGTGAACGTCGAAGGAGTTTTCTTAATCGGCAGAGCATGAGGCTAAACAAGTAAAATAGAAAAATTAACAAATGCTACTTCTGAAACATTCTGCGAAATACTTTTTTCCAGACACTTTTTGGGTGGTTGGTGGGTAATAGATTATACTCATGGTAATGTATTTTTTGTTTTAATAAATGTTGAATACCATCATTTAAGTAATTAAGTAAGCTTTAATTAAGAACACACCTTGATATTTCCATTTTTGTTCATTAGTGCTGGAATTTGTTAAGCAAAATATGGGAACTGTATAATTTTTCAATAATTCTGCGTATGCTGCCAGATATATGTACCGGTATTCTCTTCAAAGTGAATAGTACTACAAAGGGTTGATTTATCAGTAGGAACAAATCATTTCCTTTTCGTGGCTATAATAAAACGTTTACGAAGATCAAGATAATTGGGAAACCTAAAACAATGTTATCCAACTATATTTAATAAAAATTACAAATGTTGTATTTTTACTGCTTTTGCCTTTTAATACCTAAAACTATATCTTTAAAATAGTTTAAAACAGATCAAACTTTTAAGACAACACTTTGGTTTTCAGTTAAATATGATCTGTTATATCTACATCTACATTTGACATATTCCTTACATTATTATTGATAAGAAGTTTTGTTATGTGCATTAATAAACTTACGTAACATTTTAGAAATAATCACCCCTATATAAATTGTTATACTTACTTGTGTCCGGATAATCCAGATTCTTTAGTAATGTAGTTCTTGCAGTTGTAAGCTTCACAGTAGGTTGGCATTTTCCTTTTCAGTGTGCAATCTCATCGCCCGTTCAATAAAATATGTATCGGAAAATAAACTAAAATAACTCACAAACTACTACACAACGTAAGGTAATACAGAGAAACCATTAAAGCCGTGCCAGACTCATAGCGGGACTGCAGACAAAGTTATGTTTACACTGACTAGTGGTGGGGGGACCGAATGCAGCCGGCTCGCTTCCTGCCACCCAGCACCACTTGACTCGACGTTCCATATTATATAGTTCTACGATTTAGCCCCTGAAAAAGTGGTGGCCGGTTCGCTTCTTAGATCTATGGCTAAAAGCATGGGAAGAATAACATTTTCTGACTTTTACTAAAAATATGCTCACACTAAAATGATCTTTAACGAACATCTGTTTTATAAATTTGTTTTGTACAAAAATTGGCATTTAAGTATGTTTAGAACATATATATTAAATACCTGTTGAATTTTCAAAGACCCTTGGATGAATTTGAGTCGAGATAGCTTATTTTTGTTAGTTTTGTAAACAGAAAGGACTCAACCTGATATAAAATACACTAGTTTGACAAAAACACATTCTAGTATATTGGCCTACATTACAGACATATCAGAAAGCACTGGAGGTAAAATTGTATGGTGATTTACTAGTACATTTATTGTACTTAACTTCAAGTAATTATTTTGTCTACGAGCTACTACTAAGAAGTCTTTTCTGTCTCACTAATAGGGTAGAATATTGCTCGCCTATATGTAGCTGGAAAGTATACTCAATGCTTTTTATATGAGCACTTTTCCGTCTGCTAAATCATATGTTAGTAACAACAATGCATCAATGAACTTCCGTGTCTGTGTATTCTTAACATAACCTCAATTGTTTTTTTGTAAATATGATTGTCCCTATTTGAATAAAGTTTGTTCCTTATAGTAAAATGCAAATTATTTATTAAAACTGTAGCTGGAGGGAAAATGTTTTGTGTCTTACGGGAAGAAAGTATCTTAGTGGCCCTCAAGAAAATTACCATCCTCGCTGCGTTTTGAAAATTACCATCACTACATTTCCTTTCGGGGTGAAAGAGTGATACTTTCCTTGCTTAAGACACAAATGTAACCATTTCATTAATGAAACTTTTTCCTTTTTTCAGAGTTTATGGACAGGCGAAAAAGAAGAAGTGAAAGGACCAATAAGTACTGTGCACAAGTTTGTACAGATGACAAACTATAGTGCTACATATTTTGATGAAACACTACAACGGAATATAGAAGTAAATATGAAATGCAGTTAATAGTGACAAAGTGACAAATAAACTAGATGGTAAACTTTGAAAATTTCTTAAAAATAAACTTGTGATTACAGAAATTAAATGTTTAATATACTTTGATAAAAAAACATGAGTTTGAAACATATTTTAAACAATAACTTGTTAATTAAGAAACATTATCCCTAGGTTACAGGATGCCCTCCAGCAATGGGTTACAGTTTTGCTGCAGGAACTACAGATGGACCTGGATCATTTCTTTTTACTCAGTCTATCACGACTCCTAACCCTCTTTGGAATTCTCTTCGTGATTTTATAAGGAAACCCTCTGCAGAACAAGAATCTTGCCACTATCCAAAGCCTATATTGCTCAGCACAGGAGAGGTACCGTATAATGTTACTTACAGTTTGGAAACTGTCATTTTGTATTTTAGATTTTTTTATTTGACACTTTGCATAAACATACTTTGTCACAAATATATTTTAGTTTTAAAAATATGAATTAACAAAAATAATTTTTAAGCAAACTAATACATATTTTTTCCCTTTCTATTTCTTAACATTTGCAATGTTTACCCATTAGAAGTTAAATAATACTTGGAAAAAGATGTCAATATTATTATGAACTATTTCATTATATCACCAACTTTACAAAGATATAAATATATATATAGAGAGCTATATTTCTGCATACAATAATATCAAATTTTGCTGGACTAGGAAAGTGTGTTAGAAGTAATATACAATGAATATTTTTGAAAAATAACTTGTTTTCTAATTAAATTTCAAATAAAGAAGATAATAGACCTGATAAGGCTTCACACTTCAGAAAAAATTCTCTATCTAGAAATCAGCAAGGTAAGGTGCAGAAGGTATTTAGAAGAAGATGAGAAGAAAAAGGAACAATCTGAAGAATTGAAAAGGGCACATAGTAGAAGAAGTAAATGTTAAAGCCTGTTGTTCTAAAAATAAAAGCTATGCGACTCGTAAGTCAGTAAATTTAGTAACCCAAAGTAGTAGTGATGTAAGTGTAGTAAAATTATAGATCACGAATTAATTGGGAAAAGTAAAAACCAAACTGAAACTTATTTTAAACAAAACAACATTCAAGAATTTTCTTCTCTGTGCAACTTGGTACAAAATTAGCCGTCTGTTTTTAAATTTATTATTTTAAAAGATACAACAATTTTCTGATCAAAAAAGATGTTCAATTAGAATTCTTTGGAAATGGCAATCAAATGGAACATTTTAAGATTCAAAGCAGCATTTTAGGTAAATTTTAATTAAAACTATATAGCTGATTTTGAGATAACTAATGTTTCTTTTTTCACAGCACCTACTTTGTGCAATTAATTCCCCCCTTTCTACTTGTTTTAGTTACTTTACTTTTATTTATCCATTACTTGTTTTACTTGTTTAATCATTTCCTTTTAAAGTTCAAGTTTCCATTCGAATGGCAGCCAGAGATTGTATCAACTCAACTAGCACTTATCGGAAACATAGCGATAGCATGTGTTCCAGGAGAGTTTACAACGATGGCTGGCAGGAGGTTAAGAGATGTACTGCAGGAGAGTTTGCGATTTAATTCTGAACAGAACATCATCATTGCTGGGCTTTGTAATGCCTACTCCGATTACATTACAACTTTGGAAGAGTACAATGTAAGTAGGCCTTGTATATAGTTTGTTTTTATAAAAAAATACAGAAGACAGTGATTCTTATTATGGTTAACTTTTAAGGTGGGTCCAGACATGTAACAACACATTGTAATACAACATCATACCTTTAATATTTAGAGGCATACCGTAACCTCAACGTCGTAATGTTGGATCATAACATAAGCGAGTCATATTGCTTATTGGTTTTTTAACATCACATCAAACACATCACGACAAGAAAAAAATTACAAATCTTCATTTTAAATAAACTACTTAAATTATATCAAAAACATAGGATTGTATTTACGTTTAGTAAGTACTACGTAGGGTTCTTAATATTTTATGTGCTCTTTCGTTGTCAACAGCAACAGCTGAAAGATCTTTCTCAACATTGAAATTGATAAAAACTTGGTTGAGGAACTGCTGTGGGCAAACTCGTTATAACAGGCCTAACGTTATTATATTGCACCGAGACATCTATATTGACAAGAAAAAAGTTATAGATGGGTATGTTGAAAATGGAGGGGAAAGGAGAAAAACAGTGCTTTCCAAATACGTTAGTTTGTAGGAAGACATTTTTTTGGAGGATGATAAAAATACTTATCCCGTCCAGAAAGTAAAGAACGAATGCGCATCGCGTGCGGCGCAGATCCCCCACTACTGCGATTACGTGCGCGGCCGTTTGCCCCTTCCTTTCTCTTCAGTGTGAGGTGAGTCCCGTTGCTGTGTGGTCAAGCTTCTTATTTTAGCAGCGTTTTAAAATGACGGCGCTAATAGAAAATCCCGCCAAATGTGAAGTACGGAGTGTAATCCGCTTTTTGAAAAACCATTGTTCCGGTCTAGCAAAGTCATGGCAACGGCTTTTTGGGACCGAAAGGGATTAATCCATGTCGATTTCATGCCACGAGAGGCAACAATAAACTCAGAATCCTACTGTGAGACTCTTCAACGACTTCGTCGTGCCATCCAAAACAAGAGGCGTGGAATGCTGTCGGCTAAGGTTTTTTTCATTCACGACAATGCCCGGCCTCATGCCTCGGCACGAACGCGGCAAGAACTCCATAGTCTGAAGTGGGAAATCTTTAGTCATCCTCCCTACATCCCTGACCTCGCACCTAGTGATTTTCATCTGTTTCCAAAGATGAAGCAATTTTTGGGTGGAAAACTGTTTGGAAATGACGATGAACTTAAAGAAGCAGTGATAATATGGCTCAAATCTTTCGCGGCTGATGAGTATAACATCGGAATAGAGAAACTGGTCCCACGTTACAACAAGTGTCTCGACAACAATGGCGATTACGTAGAAAAGTAGAATAAGGTACTGTGGCTGTGTAAATAAATTTTGGTGTTGATATCTTTTGTTTTTATTTAACCATGCTAAAACGTTCTTTACTTTCTGGACGGCCCTCGTATATGAGTCATATTATTAAATATTGGAGTATTCTCAGTGAAATGTTTAATGAATGATTGCTGATAATTAATTATTAATTTAATTTAATTATTTCATAACAGATCAATAGTTTAATTAGAAATAATATTAACCATTGAATGCAGTAAAAATAGTTTTATCAATAATCAAGTAACATAATGCATTGTTTCAAACAGAAATAAAATTACTGTTACAAATTAAATTTTCGACTCTTTACACCACATCTGTTGATAACTTCCTCTGCCATTATGTAAATTTCTCTGTGAATACTCAAAAGAACAAGACCATTCAGCCATTGAATTCGTCATATTTGTAAGGGGCGCACGTGCGGCTATCCAGTTCCTGTCAGTTTTTTCAACGAACACTTTCAATGTTCACCGTTGATATTTGGACGGGAGATTGAAAGTTTATTGTTTTTCAAGATATTAATTTTCCAGTGACTACATATGGATTGTTCAGAAGCGAATTTAATGAAATTAACAGATTCCTACAGAAACCAATCCGTTATTTGGGATCCTCTGCATAAAGATAATAAAAAAAATATGAAAGCAGCTGATGCTTGGCGAGAAAAATATCCGCAGAGATGAATAAACCAGCAGATCCGTGTAAAAAATAATATCTTTACTTTTTATATTATATTGACAGTAATATGTAATCATATATATATTGACCACTTATTTCTTGCGACTTCAAGTCCAAAGTACTGAACTATTTATTTGTTTTACAGTTTAGTGTATCACTAACGTTGAGGTTTTTTTTTGTTTTTATACAAACTTGCCAAAGAGTAATGTCGCACCACTTATCGCCTCATCACAAAATTTTCCCATCGCGTAGACATGTTTACAACTTCACTGGAAAATAAATACTGAATGTTGGGTTTCCTATGGGACGCCGGACTTTCGTTGAAATCAACAATTCCAATGACCAAAGGCGAGCGCGCGCACCGCACTTGGTTCATGGTACGCAAGTGTGTACACACATTTACTTCATTCGTCAATTCCAAGAACGCATTCTCCTCACAACTTTAACACACGCGCAAAAGATAGGTCTATGTAATCCTTGGTTCACTTATTTCTTGAAACTGAAATCTCTATTTTGCATTAAGTTTTTATATTCTATATGTAATTTTAAGCCTTTTTTAGTTTTAACATTTTTTACAAGCTTAAACGTTTTTGTGTTAATTTGGACTTGATGTTTGGATTTTTGAAAGACTCAAGTAAATGCAGACCTTGAATATTTTTAAATACGGTAACAATTATTAAATGTTTTTTAGTACGTATTTAGTACATGTTTTACTATTAAAAGTTAAAACTTTATAAAAATATATTTACAAGATAACATATACCCTATATAAATTAAATATAAAGTTAGAATAATTATAAATTATATATTTTACTTATAAATAAAACAACTAATTTTACTAGTTCTGTTCACTAACAAAAATGGGCCGTTTCCTTTTGTACAACCCCTTCTCACAGTGACAAAAGTAGAGTATACAGTGAATCAACCTGTCTGTATTTTTTATTTGAGTTATACTGCTGAAACCTCTCTTTTCCTCTATTATCGGAACACATTTCTATAGTGACAATGCGGGTACTGTAATTTAATTAATACATGCGTCATGCGTTTGTTTTGGACTAATAGTATCTTCTTACATCGATATTACTCGTTGAGACAATAGATTGAGATCCAGTGCTTCCACAGTTTGATAATCAAACTAATTAATCAACAAATTACCCATTTTGAAATTGCGCTCTACTGGTTGGTTCAGCTTCGCTGGTCCAGAGTGAGTAAAAGAAATTAGTGAGACAACAATATAAACTGTGCTGGTATTACGTAGGGATCTTTTAGACGCTAACTGGGAAACCAATTTTGTTTTATTTTGTGAGAAGCAGGAGATAACACAAAGGAAAATGAGAATATATCTCAATAGATAGTTCCAAATAAGATACACAATACTACTTTACTATTACAACCTGCTATCAGTTGTAATGAACAAATTATGGAAGAAATAATTATTTATTTTTGATGATATTTAAAAACACTGTTATAAACTTATTTTAATATTCATTTACCAATTTTTATTTCTAATTTCATAATTTTCTCTCTACTACCCCACAACGCACAATAAGGTTCTTTTATAATTTAATTATTTGACTGCCAGAAATGAAAAAAGTCAAGGAACAAAACAATTTCCTTCTACTCTTTATGTTATAAGACAGTTAAGATATTCAAATGATATCTCCGTATGTAATTATTATAGTTTAAATCCTTGTCAATAATAGTTCTATTAATTTTTAGGCTCAACGGTACGAAGCTGCCTCTACTATCTATGGACCTCATACTCTCACAATTTACCTAGATGTGTTCAGAAAATTAGCTGGATCTCTTATGCAGGTATTATTAAACCATAATCATATAATAATCGTATCTATGATGATTTGAAATGAAATTTAAAATCAAAGTATGAAACAAATATGGAAGTTGAAGAAACTTTGATGAAAACCATTAAACAGAAAAGTGCATGACATGTGAAAAGGAAATGGAGAATAATATTGAACATAATGTGAGCAGGAGAAAGAAGACTTAAATCAAAATGATACCATATTTTGCATTAGACATTAGCAAAATTACATACAAAACTGTAGGATTTGGAAATTATACTCATCCATTAAGGGCATAACACAGTCATTGAAAAAATTGTTATATTTACAAAAATTATACTTCCAGTAAGCTGAACATATTAAGACAATTTTGGTTGTACATTGCAGTGGAAATTTGAGAATATACCGTATTTACGTATATTAATAAATTTCTATATGTGCACTGTCCGTGGCTTGGCAGACATCAAATTGATTTCTTTCTTCACACGCTAGATAATTTCTGAACCAATAACTAAATTTTACAGTAACCCACTTCAAAGTAATTGTGTACAATATTTGTTGTTCTAATTCCCATATTCTAAACAGTTATTGTGGCAACATACGCGTTGAAATTTAGGTTATCTTTAAAGAGTACTTGCTTAAAAAATCCTCAAAAACCTTAATTTCCTCTACACCAATTTTTTTTTTAAACTACACGCTTAGAAATTAAAAAAAACATGTTTTGAGCGAACGTTTGGGTTAATTTGATGTCTTAACTGAATTTTCCAAGTGAGAAGTTATTTTCAATGACTCTAAATTGATAAGTACGGTATTCAAGGGATAGTTCATGTTGATAAATACGTGCAAAACTAGCAATTTTAATTACAGTGGTTTCAAGGTTTTATTATGTTAATTTTCATTATATACAAAAGATACATTTATTTTGGAAGTAGCTATGAATATATAAATTTCTTTTGAAGAAAAATGTGTAACTATCCTTTTTACTTTAAGCTTTAAAAATTTGTTGAATGTATAAGTTTTTTTAAGTTTGTAAAGAATAATAATTAGCCAATATGATTAGAAGTTGCTGAAAAATAACACAAACAAGATAGTAAATCTAATACTTTTGTTTCAACTGACTTTGTTTTAAATACAACATTCCAGGCTGTTTTTCAGAGGAGTTACATTTACTTGAACTATTTTTTATAAAATATTATTTAATAGCAATCAGATATGGCTACAAATACAATAATGGACATTTTATAACTTCTACAGAATATTTAATAACTAAATACCTTGTTTCCGTGAAATTCTGCTCACAGTCCTGTTTGATCACTCTATTTTTGTTTGGCGGTGACGATTGTTTCGCCTATTTCTCAAGCATTGTCGAACCGATTATAATTATTAAAATTTTTGCATTTAATTTAATGCACGTCAAAACAACATTAAATTGTTAATCACAATTTACGAACACAAACACAAACACTATACATGTACACAGAACATTTGAACACAGATATGAGGATATTCTTACGGATAAAAACTCTTGCATGTGCATTGCGGTCCGCCCTTAGTTCAGCACTGATTAATCTAGTCTATTTTACGTATTGAAGTGTATTCAGTAGATTATTTTGGTGATAGGAGGGGGTTGGTTCTGATGATATTGTCAAATAAGATATTGGATTGAAAATGGATTTTATCGTTCAACAGTAAGCTTGGGTTTAAAATTGTGGCCTTATAAATGTGAAATTCCTCAAGGACGTTCATAGTTGGTCTTTTAGAACATTTATTTAAAATTTGCATATTATTTTGGATATTTGTATATGTATGGCCAGTATCTATTAGGTGTTCAGCATTTAATTTAATGTTGTTTTGACGTGCATTAAATTAAATGCAAAACATTTTAATAATTATAATCGGTTCGACAATGCCTGAGAAATAGGCAAAACGATCGTCACCGCCAAACAAAAATAGAGTGATCAAACAGAACTGTGAGCAGCATTTCACGGAAACAAGGTATTTATTTGTAATAAATCCAGTCCAGTAAGGCAAAAAACAAATTAATCATATTTAATAACATTTAAAAATTAAGATTCATTTTGTTTTAGTAGAAAAAATTTCAACATTTTATTAATACAAATTTACTATCTGTGTACTTGAATAAAGAGTTTAAACTATGGTATATTACTTCATACTTTCATTTAGAGGAACTCTGTCGAACAAGGGCGAGAACCACCAGAATTCCTCAATGATTTGTTATCTCTGCATACCAATGTTATGTTTGACTTTTCTGGATGGAACAACAGATTTGGAGATGTTTTAATTCAGCCAAATCTTTCAGTCTATCCTGGAGATACTGTCTCCGTTAAATTTGTAAGTAATGATCAATAACTGATGTAATATAAATATATATTGTACTTTAACAAATACATTTTTATAGCTACAGTACACAATTATTTACTAAGCATAGTTTTTTATTTAATAAAAGTGGATATTTTATGTGTAATTCTAATAAAATACAAGTATTCATAAAACAACAATCTAGTGAAAAGTGTAAATCATTGTTTAAATGAGGAGAATTATTTTCAAAATATTTTGAACACAGGAAAGTACAAGTCAATAAATTCTATAATATTTTATAGCAACTTGACAAATTTTGAAAACAAGCCAATTCAGTTATGTGTATTTATATTATTTAAGTATATACAGTAGAGTCCCGCTATTCCAAACTAATTGGGACCAAACACTGTTCGGTTTAGCGGGAATTTGGAATAGGCCAATTTCAAGAATAATATCAACGTATTGACTTGTTAAGGCGAAATTATATGGGGGAGTGTTAGCTCTATGCCGTTGATCTGCTCGTGAATGCTCAAACTGAACTCATATCACACGTAGATGCGGCAAATGCTCTTGACTTCGCCTTAGTGTAGGTTTACACCATTCGTTTTATTTCAATAATTGTAACTTTTAATTAAAATTTTATTATTAATAGGTCACTTTAATCGCATTTTCTAAATACATTTCGAATCAAAAATGCTGTAAGAACAATTTATTCTCTTAAATTTGCAATTAATATCTAATAAACAAATTACTAAATAAATAACAGAGTTTTTTCAATGTATTTTGGTATTTGTTCAATACAATTTTGATCAAACATGTATGTATACCAATTATTTCTTTGAAAACCAAAATTTCAACAGGTGCCATTTTAGATAAAAGTATCGTAAAAAATTTTTATTTATGGCTTTTTTCTCGTTTTAAAGAGACCTTTAAGATGATGTATCACACAATGGGTGTTCCCATCTACTATATCTACATTTTGGGGTGGTGGTGTTTGTGAGTGTTTATGAAGGAATTAGTTCAAATTTTGTTTCTTATTGAGTATTAAATTATTTTTAAACTATTTGAGTTACAACCCCTTGGCCGCCCCGTGAGAAGGGGTTGAAATTCATTTGTCTCTCAAAAGGTAGAGTATTTCACCAATAACTTATCCTGAAAGTTACAGTATTACATCTATAACAGTTTCCAATTTATTGAGGTGTTCCCATACATATGGGCCACCCATATAATACCGTATTTCAAATTTTAACCAAATAGGACAAAACATTAATTAAAAGAATAATCTTTTTTATTATAAGAAATCTAGTTTTAAATAGCAGCAGGTAACAACAGTATAAATGAAAAATTAATTATGTTAGCTGCAATTGAGCTGAAAAAACTATATTTAACAACAAACTTCTTTTAGAGTTTATGGTTGGTTCTTCAAAACAAAATATTCGCTTCCTCCCCCTAAATAAATAGATCTTATTCAAAACCTACTGTTAAAAAAACAGTTAATTTTCTTGGTTCTAAATTCATTGGTGCAATGATTTTTATCTTAAAATTGCTATGCTTTATGTAATTGAATGATAAAACATTTTATTGATTTCTAAAAACTGATATTTGCAAAGCCTAAAACTTGCAGTCTAATAAACATTGTACTTTATGTTAAGTTCCAAATGCAGTTAACCTTCTTTGCTGTAAAGGTTTATACGATTTTTGTTTCCGAAACTTGCTATTTACCAGATTTAAAATGGTGACTGCTAAACCAATTTTCTTATTTTGTTTGTAAAGTAAGTTCAGCAAAATACAATATCATAATTTGAATAGGCATAGCCTACTAGACTAAATTTTCAATATATATTTATACAGGGTGTTTTTTTAATAAGGATTCTATAATTGTTTTTTGTATTGATTATATTTTTTATGAACATGCAATGTGTAGCATTTATATTTTGAATGTGGGGGACACCTATTTTTACTGCTGTTATCTAGTGTCCCTCTTTCCAAAAGGGGGTAAGTTAAGATTTTCAAATGGTAAAGGGGGTCAAGTGACACCTCGTTTGAAAAATTTATTGAAAAGAAGGTGATTGGTGAAAACAAAGTTAAAAAATCTCACCTTGTTTAGAAATGGAGGCAAAAAACGTATTAAATTATAGAAACAAATGAGGTTGTACCAAATTTGTTTCTAATTTGGTACGTTTTTTGCTGCCATTTCTAAACGAGG
>JAGFPH010011357.1:7921-21031 GCA_018207615.1 Philaenus spumarius
TCGATTTCATGTAACGGATTATTATTGTATGTTTGTTGTGGCATTTTTTAACAAACTTTTATTAAAAATTTAAAGCAGAATACAGATACGTCTGCCAGAATAGTTGCTACATGAGTCGTACAGTTGATGCAGGATTGTCTAAAAGAGTTGCGTAACGAGTACTAGTTTGTTTTTATGGGAACCGGAGTTCCATGGTAGACATTATTCTTAAAAAACACGAAAAACCGCGGAAAGAACAAAATAAAAAATATACAGATCCACGGAGTACGGAGTAATTTTACCTAATATCTTAACTAACATATTGAACAAATTCTATATAACCATGACTTTCCGTACTTCTAACAACATTAGAAATAAAATTAAAACCAAAAAAACAAACCCATTAGAACAGAAATCAGGAATATACAGAATCAATTGTAATGATTGCGAATGTTTCTACATAGGTCAAACCGGAAGACAATTTAAATCACGATTCAAGGAACATCTACCTAGTAACAAAGGTACCAATAGTAAATCTAACTACGCACGCCACATTATATAACACAACCATTCATATTCAAATGTTGACTCCAATTTCCAGCCATTACACATAATTATGTAAGAAAAGTAAACAAATGAACGCGCTGGAAGAATCTGAAATTTACAAAGCGCAGAAAACAAGTCCGGGGCTTATGTTAAATGACCATTTGAACTTCCATTCCTACTTGATGTACGACGAGGCAATAGCAATAGATAAGAAAAATAAACATTGAAAGATATTCATATTAGCGGTCCGACGTACTCAGTGTCCGGTTGTATTCGTCGGTGTGCACACACGGAATATATTTTATGTGTTATTGTGCGCGTTTAAATGTGTTTGTGTTGTTTTGTACATGTATTTATTTTAATGTGCTAACGACCTCACTAGAGCGAGAATATGATGATGGAATAAAGTTCCGAAACGCGTCATGTTCAAGTAAGTGAATTACTTTAAACAATTAATAAAGTCACACAGACGGGAAAAAATATTTTTTTTTTATATCTTATATGTACATAAATATCTTATTAAAATCATGCAAAACATCCCAAGCCGGAGACCAGGTAACTAGTCACAACCCGTCAGCTTGGAAACGGGCCAACCACCGTTTGCTTTACTTCCGCCCTCCTACACCAAAACCACAGGTATAAAAAGTTACCTGGTCTGGCCGAGATTCGAACCTGGTATCTTGTGATATGTTTCCACTCGGCTATGGCTATGAAAGACTGACTACAAAACAACACTTTAGTTACTTGCTACCGTTTTGCCTATCTCGCCATTTCTCCTCTTACTGCAATGCAAGCCATGAGTTTGCCAAAACTTTTAGTGTTTCTCAGAAAGAATTAATTACTTTCAATTTTGTTAATCATATGTGCAGTATTAATTTATTTAAGACGTCTAGAAATAGAATTGATCATTACAAAATTACGACTAGAACATTTTATGCGTATATGTTGGTATCTCTGCCGCAAATGGAGACGTGAGGTAATGTAAACTTTCTCTTAACTTATTTTCTGACAGGGAGTATTTCACGCCATAATTTTCTCTACGTTTTATAAAAATCCGTCGTCATTTGCGTTCCTACCGACACCTCGTTGTCCTCGACCACGCAACGATTTCACCCCCGACTTTCAATTTGTCCCGAAAGAAAGTTTAGTCGCGCCGAACACATGCATGTAAAATATGCTCCCCCGCGACCGCCTAAGGGTGGATATTATTTCATATGTTCTTCCTTTCTGTGCGATATAGTTTGCCTCGCGACTTTGTCTCCCCCGACAATCTTATTTGCAGTATCATTTTTCATATTGTCAGAAGCTACTGCGTTATTCAGTTTTATTTTTCATTTTCGCCTCTTACTTTCTACCAAAGTCTATTTTTACGTTTCCATGTCGATTCGAAACAGCGAGTATATTCCGACGATACGCAAAGAAACGTTTAATGTTTACGTCAGCTGCTTTCGATCAGCTGATGAATTGCGACAGCTCTTTTGATAATTTGTTGAATTTGACATCGGGAAAGTGAGTAGTTAATTTGTTGATTTAACACAAACTTTAGAAACGTTAACGACCTAAATAAAGTTGTTACCGAATAATTAATTGTTTATTTTTTCTGATTGGAAACAATGGTTTAAAAACGTGAAGAAAGTTTTTATTAATATAGCGAGTCGATTAAAGTTTATAACAATACTGCTCTATGTGGTTTCATTGCAGACAAAGTGTTGCCAACCTAACCATATTTTCACTATTTTAGCGTTCAACTGCGAGTCTAAATTTTAAACACTTTACAACACCAATCAAAGAATATAAATGCCCGAAAACTGTAGAAAGCAACACAATATTTAAAGATATTTATTGCAAAAATTGAATTACGTTAGTGATCGGCCATCTTGCAAATACCGGATTCATAGATATTTTATACTCACTAAGCATAAGTTACGAAAGAACCTCTGATTAGAATGGTGCAAGATGTTAGAATTAGGCTATGTAATCTATATATATAAAAGCCAAATACCACTCGCTCACTGACTCATCACGATTTCTCAAAAACTAGTGAACGGATTGCAATGAAATTTGGTATGTAGCTTCCTCTAGGGCCGTAGGTGCTCGCTAAGAAAGGTTTTTTAAAAAAATCGAAATTTTAGGAGTGGTTTGGGAGGTCAAAGTTACTAAAAAAAACCACCGAACGGATTGGAATGAAATTTGGTGTGTAGCTTTTTCTAGGGCCCTAGGTGCTCGCTAAGAAAGGTTTTTAAAAAATCGAAATCTTAGGTGAGGTTTGGGGTTGTCAAAGTTACTAAAAATCCCCATAAGAAATACATAGTGTAATATATTTATTAATATAATATATTTTTTGTTAATATACATTTAACTTTGATTTGTCTATCCGTGCAATGCCGGCTAGTTACATAGATATGTAAACTGGTTACCTTCGAGTTTCATTTGCTTATGATCAATTAAAACAAAATGGCGGAATAACAAAATAATAACAAAATTTGAACTATAATCTTGTGGATAATACCACTTATATTTACAAGAAGATTCAGATGGAAAACAAGCTGTTTTTGCTCTTAGGTTGATGATATTTTAAAACAACGTAAGCTATTGTTGTTGGTGTCAAACACTACAAATATATTCCGTATGTATTATTTTGTGCAGGGAAAACTACAATAGTTCCTTAGTAAAAGTACAGGTATTTAAGTTGGTATTAGTATAAATTAGTACTAGGGGCTTCGCGTCCTAACCCCGCCTCGGCCTACGGCGTCAGATGGCTGTCGCAGTTTGAAAACTCGCTAAAGGCTTTCTCTAATCGTTGGCTCGTTTGTACCTGGGTGACCGAGCATCGCTCAGTATTTTAACATCTTGATTGTGTCTATAATTCGAATATCCTAGGTGCTCGCTAAGAAAGGTTTTAAAAAAATTCGAAATTTTAGGGGTGGTTTGGGGGGTAAAGTTACTAAAAATCCCCATAAGAAATACATAGTGTAATATATTTATTGATATATATATATTTTTTGTTAATATACATTTAACTTTGATTTGTCTACCCGTGCAAAGCCGGATCGGGCAGCTAGTTTACTATATACGTTTTAACGAAATATTGCTTTATATATCGCTTGCATATATTTATGACAAGGTAAATATATAAGAAACATAGTGCGTTTCTCGAAAAAAATTTTTAAGGATAAGCAGGAGGGATTAAATATTTTTGAGTTGACCGCAGCACTCCAATTGGCAGATCTGTACACTACTAACTAGTATTGAGTTTGTGTGTGTTTCATTCTTCCGCTAGCAAATGTAGGACAGCTTCATAAAGGCGGAAACTACTGAAATGCGCATGCGTGACAATGAACGTGAGTATGTGTTATTAAACACATCTTTCTCTCGCACATTCAAAATTAACGCATATTATATTATTTTTCTATTATTCCTCTGTGAGCAACAAATCGATGTGGTAACCACCAAAGTGCAGGCTAAACACTCGAGTAGAAACATTAATTGAGTGCTTAAATGCTTCCACGATAAAGCAGATTTTTTCGTCATAAATTATAAACAAAATATTGAAACTACGTTTATATGAAAGTTAATCAAACTGCGAATGTGGTAAACTTTTTACATGTTTAATATTTGCATTACTGAATAAGAAACCATCGCAAACTTTGATTTTGAGTTAAGTCAAAGAACAAATGAAAAAATTAAATGATATCCAAATTTGGACTTCTCTAACATTAAATTTACATATTCAGAATTATTTGCTGATCAGTATTACTCCAGTAATCTTGTTACGAGTTTAACATTGCTCTTGTGGGAATTGAAATTCAAGATGGCGGCTGGGTCTGCTGTAGGGTTAGCTGTAGTGGCGGCCATCTTAGACTTTTATCCCATAAGAGCAATGTTAAATTTCAAACATTTATTTCGTTTATTTTTTATCTTAAAATTGTTTGCAAGGTCTCATTTGAAGCATAATTTTAATACGCATCCGTTTTGTAATTTAGATTTTTTAAATGCTTTTATTTTTCTTGCGTTTCTCTCTATAACCGTATCCAAACAGTGCAATTTATTGCAGCTGAGTGCTTTGACATTGCCTCATTTCAAACCAGTTTATAAATCCATCTTTTGTAATTGAGTGCTGAAAAAAAAACTGAATATTCTTTATAAAATGTCGGATCCGGCTTGCAAATTACTTTTCATTATTAATATTTTATTGTGTTAGGAAAAAAAATCAGTTTCTTCTTACAAAATGTCAATTACATAACAAAATAAAAGCATTTAAAAAAAATCTAAAATGCAAAACTGATGCGTGTTGTAATTGTGCCTAAAATGAGACCTTGCAAACAATGTTATGATAAAAAATAAACGAAATAAATTGTTTGAAATTTAACATTGCTCTTATGGGATAAAAATCCAAGATGGCCTCCACTACAGCAGACCCTTAAGTTACTTTAGTCTAGATATTAATTACATACAATTTTAAATATTGTTTGAAGATAGCGTTCACTTTTGAAATATAGAGCACTCAGATGTTTTACGTTTGTGTTCGATTCTAAACTTGTAGATTTATCAAAATTGTAACTTCGATTTAAAATGTATATTTTTTAATACAAGATTTCACGATTGATGATATTGTTACAAAAGCTAATTGTGTTCTCAAAATTATATGCTTTCGTATAAAACCTGTGACCACTAAGGTTTCAACTTACATGGTGTTTGTGGATTTTATTTTTCTGTTGAATTAAAACACATTTTCTTATGTTTCAGGTAAGAACATCTAATTGAAATTCATTTTCCTCTTCAGTACAGTTTCCTTCTTCAGGTTCCAATTGTAAGTACGCTCCAAGTGTTGTCTTTCTACACATGCGTATTAACCTGGACTGAATATGTAACTGAGACATTCAATAAGGTATTTGCATTGAATCACTCTTTAATAAATTCAAGATTTTTGCCTTTCCATTTTAGAGAGCTGTTAGTAAAATCGTTAATTATGCAATAATTTACCTACTGAGACACTGTAATCATTGACATGAGTGTTACATTTTTTTAACACTTTCCAATTTTGTAAAGTTTATAAAAGTGTTAGTATTTAGGTGTTTAGAAAAGTGTTTAGTTTAGGATTTTTATTCTTTAATTTTTCTTAGTTTTTATTTTGTATTTTTGTTTTATGCCTAAGAGAGTAGGCTAAATATCTTTAAAACATGTTATTAGCGAATTTCCATAGGAAAAATGAGCTATTGCAGTGGCCCTTATGGTGAGAACCAAGGTCGGGAGTAGCAAATGAGCACCGATCATGGTCCCCAGAACACGTTTTGGGGTGTCATTAAAATAAAAATAAATCTACAATCGGAAGTACGTTTTTTGACCGGAAGTTACTATGTTTTGAAATTTTTACTACGAGAATGAATTTTTTTAGAGTTTTTTTATAAAAATATAAATGTATGATATTATTCTGCACATTTTGTTTTTTTAAGCGACCTTATAACTCGCATGGTTCCCCCAAAATCGACCAAAACGTAAAATACCATAAAAGTAACCGGTTCGAAGCCAAGTGGTGCCACTAGGCTATTAGGAGGAAACAAATTCTACTAATATATTGCGTACACACAGAACGCCTTCGTGAGTAGACCTATTTCCCAAATTGTTGGTTCAAACCCTAAAACATACGCATATAAACTTAATTTTTTAAATTTGCTCAACTGACATCAGCTGTCCAGCTGCGTGGTCGAATTATTTTATTTGCGTTAAGTGTAAGACCTGGTGGTATTAACTTCCCCCGAAATAAAGATTGTCTGTCTATCTACCTATCTATGCAAATATTTTTCAACGTAAAATAGAGCTTTGTATTTAAGTTTATAATTATTTTAAAGTTTTCCCGTTTAATCAATACTTTTTATGAACAATCAAACATAATTCAAAACGTGCCCTACCGCTAATTTAAGACAAAAAATAAACGACCTTGCCCCCTCGGATTGTGGATGTCTTCGCTTCTCTCGCAGCTTTACGGTACTTTTAGGGTATGCATCACACGGTATTTTACGTTTCGATTAATATCGGTAGAACCAGACGGGTTATAAGATCGTGTAAAAAAAAGAAAACAAGAATAATCTTCTATATTTATTGTTCAGATAAAACCCAACAAAGCATTCTAGTACGAAAAATCTCAAAAACAGGCTTCCGGTTGTGGATTTTTTGCCAATGAACTCGTTCGAGCGACTTGGAAAACCAACGTGTTTACCAAATTTGAACCAAATCTAATGTAAAGTGCGCCTGATAGAGTGAAAAAATATATATTTATAATGCTTGATGACATCCCAAAACTTGTTCAAGGCAACATGCTTGGTGCTCATTGACCACTTTCGTCCTTAGATCTTACCAAGAGTCCCTGCAATAGCTCATCTTTCCTGTGGAAATTCGCTAAAAAAAGTCTTCCTCAAGGACTTTTTCATGAAATTACTTATATAAAAAAAACTCTTTTAAATTTTTAACTGGACACGCTCTCAAGAAATTTAACAAATCTACTTTTGCACACATTATTACTATTTACTGTCACGTCGCCTGTATACTGCGATCGATCGTGTAACCGGCCGTAAGGTGAGCTGCCAGCACGTTCCAACTCATCCAATTTAGGATGAGCGTAGAAATTACAGGACTGCGGTAATTTGTCAAAACCCAGGACGTGGTTAAGTGTTCCGTTCCTGTGGGATTGCCCGGTTGCAGGACAGGAATAACATCTTAAGCATTGCCGCTAGGTAGTTAAAGTCCTTGAGTTCTAATTAACGATATTGCTGTTCGTTGGAATGAGATTGGATGGCTTATATTAATGTAGATAATTTAATATAATTTTCACATAAATACTTAAAAGTATTTATGAAAAATTTAAAAGCAACGACGCCCTGATAACTGAGGCTGATAAGGGCAACACTGTGGTCATCATGAATACAGATGCGTATATTTCAAGATCGAATGAGTTCATTCAAAACAACATCATCGAAAAGTTATTAATAGATCCATGTAAATAATATGTCAGTAGTATATCATGTCACCTGGGCACAGCCTCTGATTGGTCCAAAACAAAGTAGAGGGGGTAAAAGTATGTAGAGCCAAGCCCCTGATTGGTTGAGAAGATTGCCCCATCTCCCACTTAAGCCCCACTTACTTTGCCCCACCCAAGCTCACTCCACCTAATCCCCACTTGCCCCATCTCCCACTTAAGCCCCACTTACTTTGCCCCCACCCAAGCTCACTCCACCTAATCCCCACTTGCCCCCACTCACCTAATCTCCACTAAGCCCCCCTCTCCCTAGTTCAATTAAATAGCTTAACCAAACCCACGAAGCCCCCCTCTCCAAAACCCCACTAAGCCCCCCTCTCCCTAGTTCAATTAAATAGCTTAACCAAACCCCACGAAGCCCCCCCCTCCCTAACTTAACCAAGCCCCCAATATGTTAACCAAGCCCCTCGCTGGATATTATCACCACGCACAAAGCGGCCATCCCTCATTCTATTCTCAGAGATGGAGAAGCATACACTGTATTGTTGTAAGTTGCAATGTTTTGAGCAACCTAAATGTCAAGTTGATGGGAAGGCATGTAACATCTGCAAATGTTATGGTTTTTGCCACTGTAAATGTGTAACGGAACAGAAGAAATCAATGAAACTGGTCCTATACAAAACGAACTTTGAGGGATTTACCTGCTGTGACAAGATATGTACGCGGTTCACCGAAGCCCAGCTGTTCAACTGCGATAACCGTTTACGAACAGGATTTATAGCAAAATTATGTACTTGTGTTTTGATTAATTGTAAATTCAGGAATTACTGGTGGGAATAAATAAATGTATCAATATGTACAAATAAATGAAATTTAATCTATATATTGTACTTGTTATTTTGAAATCACCTAACCCTACAAATATATCCATAATTTTTAACATCACCTTAAAAAAGGGTCTAAGAACGCTGATCGATGCACATTTTATCTATAAAAACTCACAAATAAAATTAAAATGTTATTTCAATTTCATTCCTGTATATTGGCACACCCTGTATTACTTTTAGAAAGTGTCGTTCCACGTTCATGAAATGAAGCCAGGCACTTTCAAATCAAGTACGTTGCACTTTTGGGAAAGTGCATATCAACTTGCAACGTGAAAACTGACCCACAATCAAAAGGTCATACTTGTTAAAATTAGGTATATAAGACCCACCAAACAAACTTAACACCAGAATCGCGTTTTAAACAGTGCGAAGTGAAACACAACTGCTGCTGCTGGTAAGTTTAAATAATTTATCATTTTCAAAATATATTTTGATACAATATCAACTTCTACCCTTTGAATAGGAAGTTTTATTTTCCAAAAATATTTTACATTTCTAAATTATTATTATTTTGCAACATTTCTGAAACAACTCTATAAAACTTTGTGTTAGGCTCTTTTTGCAATTCACTTATTACTAGAGGTTCAATTATTGTACATTGTTTAAGTTACATTTTATGCTAGTATTTGTTCATTGGTTAGTGCTGTATACTGTATTTCAAATTAATTTTCTAGTTTTTTTTGCGTTAGGAATTGCCCATTTTGTTGTTAGTGTTGTATTGTCCAAACTACGTTATTAGTTGAGTCCGATGTCGTATTCCAAACTATGTGTTGATTGAATAGTCCCAGTTATAGAGTTGAAATGTAGTCAATTCCATAGATTAAAGCTCTATTCAATGGTAAAAATTGATATTGTATCAGAATAATCTGTTATTACCCCCAAAAGCTAAGATGGTAAAAATGTTAAACGTTCAAATCAAATTATCTCTTATATTCTATATCAACAGTTAACAAACAGCAAAACTCAGGTCTACACTTTAAAACCCTAACCTAAAAGTTAGAAATACAAATAATTGCTTCAAAGTTTGAAATCAACTTTTAATTAGAAAATTAATAGTTGTTTTATCTGTTATTTTATTCATTTGGTTGCTGTGGTAATAAATGTAAATACATGTGTTGGTTATAGGCCCAACCTAAGATTTTTTTCGATTAAATTTTTTAAATAAAAAATGTTTTTACCAAAATGAATTATAGTCTATGTTACTCAGGGATAGTGTAACTTTTTATTAGTAAAACTGTTTTCAATCGGTTCAGTAGTTTCCAGAGATTACCCAACTTTATGAGTGAATTACCACAAAGAAACGACTATTTATTAACTGCTGTTTACTTTTGTTAAAGTAGTATTTATTATTTTTGTACGTTATTATTTTGCAGGTTTGTGTAACTTTTGTTTATGTGATGATTTTGTGTTCAGGTTTTATTTTATCTACAATATTAGTACAGTAATACACTCTATTGTAGAAAAGAAACTCGATTTATTAAATACGGTCTATTTTACACACTCCTTGTTACCAAACTTCGAAATGAAGTAAATCAAACTGCTGAAATTTATAATACAGTACGTACTAAGTGGTCTTAAACTATCTCTTTTGAAAAACAAACTCTGCAAAAATAACTTACTCTGTAGATTTTGAAGAATATTTTCAATTTAGTAATTTAATTTGAATCACTAATTACTATTACTTACTCAATTAATCACTATTTGGAAACAACACTGTACTAGAAATCATTTTAAAATGTAATACAATTATGTATCAAGTTAGTGTGTAAGGATATATTCACATATATTATTTCTCAAGGCCATTTTTTTTGTTGGTACGCCATATCTTCCTTAATACATCATCAAATTACATGAATAAGGCATCATTTTAAAGCTTTCTTTAACCGTTACACCAGAAAAATAGACAAGCAGCTCAAAATTCATGTTTTAATAACAAAAATTGATTATAAAACTTGTATGTTCCTAATGAAAATTGCCATCTATTAACCATCTGTTTAACTAGTATGGCAGCTGTTAGTTAGACTGTTTACACTGTAAGATTATATAGGGAAACTGTTATTTATAAACAAATGTAAATAAATAAACTTAATTAACAGGATTAAATCAACGTGTTAAATCAGGTAAATGTAGGCCTATTCATAACTCGCGAAATATTCGCACGGGTCAGCTAGTTAATAAAAATTGCATTAAAATATTGTTTGTAAAAATTTACACGATTTGATCAAATTTATTTATACCGTTAGTTTTGTATAATAAAATCCCCCACTTTCCAAAGAAAAATACTGTTTTGATTCATTGTTAAACGACGTTGCTATTTTAATAGAATATTTGTTAATTAAAAAATATGCAGGCCATAGTTGAATGACAATATCAAATCATTATGAAAAAATGTTAAAGCATAAGCCAGTTTTAATATTTTATAAACAACAATAATGTACTCATTTTACGCTTTATCTTACAATATAGTTTCAACAAAAGGCCTATAGTAATATCCTAAAACTAAAATATTTTGTCTGTGTTAGCTGGGAAACACAGATTTGAGTACATTTTCCTCCTAATCTGGGGTGACTTTAGGCTAAGTGTGATCAAGATAGGTTTATTTCATATGACATATAACACTATCTCATAAGTAAAATATCATACTGATATGAGGTGTAACCAACTCAAAGTCAGTGTCTGTCTCAGTAGGTAAACACGGATTTAAACTACACTGGAATTAGAAAAGGTCAAAACGATTTTTTTTCTGATAAGTAGTAAACCCCCCGTGAAATCACAGGCTCATTAATTAGATACACACTAGAAATACACAATTTAAAAAACAAAATATTTACAAACAACATTAAGACCTACCTAAACATAACCCCATCTTTGCGGACATTTATCACCTACTAGGGAGACCCCCTGTGTGCTTCGCACGCCAACCCAAATGGAACCTTCTAAAAACATACGTTATGTTTCATTTTATAATAACCTTCAAAAGCTAAGACAGTAAATAATGTTAAATGTTCAAATCAAATTATTTTGTATATTTTATAACATCAGTTAAAAGAACCAGCAATGCTCAGGTCTACACTTAGGTCCTAACTTAAAAGTTAGAAATATGAATAATTGCTTCAAAATTTGAAATCAACTTTTAATTAGAAAATTAATAAGTGTTTTATCAGCTATTTTATTCAATTGGTTGCTATGGTAATAAATGTAAATACATGTGTTGGTTATAGACATAATCTAAGATTTTTCCGACTAAATGTACAAATATTAAAATAAAAAGGTTTTTACTAAAATGAATTATAGCCTATATTACTCAGGGATAGTAAAACTATTTATCAATCGGTTCAGAAGTTTCAGAGATTACCCCCTACATACAAACAAAACAAAAAGAAACTCTTACCTGTTTAGTACACAGATTTCACTAACACGATCACAACCTTTGAAACCGAACAAGATCTGTGAAATGTCAACGAAATTAGCTGCGGTCACAAAAACTGGTTTCTAGCTGATACGCTGTAAACTAAATGTCAACAAGTCTGGGCGGCCAAAACTGGTTTGACCCCGACAGCGTCGACGTCAATGCGCTAAGCCTTGGAATGTAGTTTACAGCTCTATGCATGATTTCTTAATTGAATAATACTTTCCATTTTAAAACTACGTCTTGGATTTAATTTGTTACGTACGGAAATTATTTATCGTTTTAGGCTTACGGTATAGACTAGGTTTATTAGCGAATTTCCATAGGAAAAATGAGCTATTGCAGTGACTATTATGGTGAGACCTGAGGTTGAGAGTAGTAAATGAGCACTGATCACAGTCCCCAGAACACGTTTTGGGTATCATTAAAATGTTACATATATGTGTTCGCACTCTAGCGGCCTCATTTTAAGTCCGATTTTCATGAAATTTGGTACACACGTTGGTTGTCTAAGTCACTTGGACGAGTTCGTTTTTCCAACAAATGCAAGTACGTTTTTGACCGGAAGTAACTATTCTGAGTTTCTTACTACGAAAATGAAAGTTTTTCCTAAAAATATAAATGTAGGATATTTTTCGCACATTTTGTTTTTTTACGCGACCTTATAGTTCGCTTGGTTCCCCAAAACGACCAAAACTTAAAATATCATACAAGTACACGGTTCGAAGCCAAGTGGTGCAACTTGCGAAACTACTGGCGCAAACAAATTCTACTATCATATTGCGTACTCACAGGCAGGTGTTTAGCGCCTTCGTGAGTAGATTATTTCCCAAATTGCTGGTGCCCCAAAACATATTAGTTCAAGTAAATAAGTTATTTTTTATAACCACTGTACTAGGCTTAGGTCAGGTAAATAAGGAAAACTTTTTAGAGCTGTCGTACCTGGATCCGGTCATGTAAAAAGAAACAGATGGTTATATTTGACATACCAATTTTTTATCTTATCTCCACAATTATTTAAGGCTCTGTCGCATCTTTGCAATTATTTAAGATACCATTACAACATTGATTAAAAATACTTCTTAATAACTCAAAAATAAAGTTAACTATATGAAGCTAAAATGTTTTCACTTCTGACGACAGTCCACGACTGCCTGTATTATTTTGCTAATGTTGACGTACACTAATTGTGTACAGTATATATGACTTTTAGAATTAAACATTATTGAACAGCTGTTTATTTACTTTTGTAAATAGCCTATTTTGTGACTACAAAACTGATATTTTTGTAAGTTTAGTTTTAACCTTTTGTGCTT
>JAGFPH010011357.1:22409-34920 GCA_018207615.1 Philaenus spumarius
AAAATGCCACAACAAACATACAATAATAATCCGTTACATGAAATCGAATACTGAATTAAAAACTAGGCATATCACAATATCTCTGACACCGCACCGCTTTCCCTGTTTGAGATATATGGTGAAAGGAAGTGATAAGTTGGTGAGTGGGTTTCCAGGCTAAATACATCTCCGCCGTAACGTCTACTATTAATTATTGTGTACATTAGGGCTAAGTGGTTGGAAGTCTGGACGAATGGAACATATTGTGGATTAAGTGCACACGTTTGTGGGTCTGATAATGTCTGCGAGTTTGTATATTTGGGTTTCAACTATCCCAAATTAGTAGTAAAATAGTTTTAACAGATACTATTAACACTTTTTTTAATTTCTAATTCTTCAACTGAATAGAGTTATATACACACTGGTGGATATACCTGCAAGCTCTATAAGAATTGCATAGTGGTCGCAGCGCATTGTGTATCAGCGAAAGTATGAGATACTAAAAGCCATATAAGCTAAAAAAAACTTCATAAAACAGGTGGAAAATGGCAAATAAAAATGTTTGGGAATTTTGTTTGCATGTTTAAAATATAAAATTTTACATGTGAAAGTGTTTTGGTTACCTCCGCAAACTTTTTAGTAACTTTGACCCACCCTAAAATTTCGAATTTTTTGAAAACCTTCCTTAGTGAGTACCTACGACCCTAGAGGAAGCTACATACCAAATTTCGTTCCAATCCTTTCAGTAGTTTTTGAGAAATCGTGATCAGTGTGTCAGTGAGTAGTATTTGGATTTTATATACAGAGTGGACCAGCTAAAGTGTGACAATAGCTAACTTTAAAAATACGATTCGGACAAAAATGTTTAAACATAACATCTGCCCTTAATTGTTGATACCTTTTGGACTGTGTATAATTTTTTTTCAAAATCGGCCATTTTCAATCAAAAATGGCGACCAACTTCATTTTTTTAAATAGAAACCCCCATTTGTATGACGTTTTTGGATTTTATGGGCAATTTTAAGAATTTTTTGTTCTTTACATTTTTTTGATAAACCTAACGGTTCTCCTGTAAAATGAAGTCGAAGTTTCATTTTCTTACAGCTAATCACTCATAAAGGTTACAATAACCAACTTCTAAACCATTTTCTTAGCCCTTTTTTTTATCAGTATGGATAGACTCATTATGAAGAACCTGTTCTTTAGTCTTAAGAAAGGCCATTCGAGACTTTGGTGGTTGGTTTGAAAAACGCACCGAAAACAAATTTGATGCATCTCTGTAGTTTGCTCTACACTCTCCTAATATGAGGAACATACTGTAAGCTTCTTCATATGCATACATTTTGCAAATACAACTCACACAAAAACACAATAAATTTGAAAGTCAGTACCTTAGACGTTATCAGTACTGTTCTATAAACTTGATTAAAAGGCAACAATGAAGAATCCGGAAACAGCTGTTGCATTGTTGTAAAAAGATAACCAGCGTGACTGCTTTATTTCAAAGGCATTTAAATACAAACCACTTTAACAATACTAATTTTAGTATGTGTCCTAAATTGCTCAATTGCGTTTGAAAGCTTTAATTAAATTTTATGGGAGAGTAATGGTTTGATGTTTTATTGTACTAATTTAAATTTAAGAAAGTTTGTTGTCTGAAGCATGGTTTAGATGTTGGTTATTGTAACCTTTATGAGTGGTTAGCTGTAAGAAAATTAAACTTCGACTTCATTTTACAGGAGAACCGTTAGGTTTATCAAAAAAATTTAAAGAACAAAAAAAGTCTTAAAATTGCCCATAAAATCCAAAAACGTCATACAAATGGGGGGTTTCCATTTAAAAAAATGAAGTTGGTCGCCATTTTGGATTGAAAATGGCGGATTTAAAAAAAAATATACACAGTCCAAAAGGTATCAAAAATTAAGGGCAGATGTTGTATTTATACATTTTTGTCCGAATCGTATTTTAAAAGTTAGCTATTGTCACACTTTAGCTGGTCCACCCTGTATATAAATAAAAAATCCCTGTCCTTATCAATCCTTATTCCCGTGAAAATATAATAGTATACAATAAAATAATCTGTTTGCCTTTGGGTTGGGCGCGAGTTTACCACCCCAGCTGGTGAGCGAAGCAAGCAGGGGTTGAGCCTTTTAAATTTGTATAATTAAGATGAATTTCATCGTGATACCTGCACACTTTCCTGAAAAAAATTACTGTCACAAATACACTACATATAAATACAGGACAAAAAGACAATCCTCCGTTGTAAATAAACTAAAATTAACCGCAATATTTGTCCAAAACGTTTTGTTTTCGTGAAACATAGTCGCTCATCCCCTGTCCCACGACCCCAATATATGTGTTTATCTTGATTAACATTTTTGTTATTACACTGTTGCCAGTACTGATTCGTTACAACGTACAATTGTTTATCAGTTGTGCCAACCGTAAAAGTGAATTACAACCGATCGTGTATCAGCTGTACCGGTGAATTAATTTTGATTTATATATAATCTACACTGTGCCTTGAATGAATTTATCTGGCATTTCCAATAACAATTACTGGCTGGACTCTTCTTTGTATTCAATGGCAGTATAATTGTAGGTTTTAGTTTGGGCTTTTTAAAATTGCTATACAAAAATATACGTATTTTTAATTTAAACCAGTGCAAGCTTTAAGCCTATGCAAACCACAAACTAATGTTCAAGTGGTGTGTAATAGTATATGGATTTCCTTGAAATAATTTGATAAAATTATTTGCATTTGAAATAAAGGCACTTTCACCGCGTATTAGTGCCTTTTTACTTTCTCCACCCTATACGTAGTATATGGAGAAAGTATTGTTTTCGTAAAAATTTTCGAATTTGAATTTTTAGTGGAATTATCTGTTTTGGGGCTCCCTGAACCCCAAAAAATTGTTTAATGCAATTATCTGTGTTGGTGCTTCCTGAACCCAAAAATATGTTTAGTGGAATTATTTGTTTTGGTGCTCCCTGAACCCAAAACAGTGTTTTTTGGTGATGTCTGTCCGTGTGTCTGTGTGTCTGTAACGATGTGTACAGAGCTGGAGACCATACCATAGGTCCGATTTTGATGAAATTTGGTATGCAGGTGTTGTTCTGGAATATCTCCAGGCGTTTTTTTCTTTCATTCTTTCAAATTTTTCGTTTTTAAGGGGTTTTACCCCCCAAAAATGGCTAAAAAACGAGAAAAATTAAAATTTCTCAAAAACTGCTTTAACGATTTTGATAAAATTTGGCTCATTTGTAGCACTTAATGTATTCTACCACATTCAAAATACCTCATCTTTCTAAAAATTCTCGTTTACGTAATAATCATAACTGATTTTTGGGGGTTTTTTGGCCAAAAAGGGGGTTGTTTGTCAACACCTTTTTTCGTGCATCTATACAGGCCTAATTGACATGTTTTGTGCAAATTTGTTCGAAATCGATCTAATAGTTTAAATAATAATAATAATGTAATATGGATGTGTGTTACATGCATCTAATATTTTCCATGGTATGTCCTACTTTTGCAATTCTAAATAACCACCTCCTATGCTACTCATGGGAAGGTATAAAATTTCAACTGGGAGAAAGTATGTGGCAGTTATCTGGTACCGTTTATTTTAATAGTTTAATCACCTTACAGTTTAATATTTACAAAATGTGGACACCATTTAAAACAAATTTTTATCACGCAGCTGAACAGTAATTTTTATCTAATTACAGTGAAAGCTCATGCAGAAATATAATTATTTTCAAATAAAGTGAGGTAAGAAAAATATATATATTTTGTATACAAAATGATTAGAGTACTAATGTTTAGTGAATCAAATGAATCAAAATAAAAATACATGGAAATGATCATAAAATTATATCAATTGAAATGTTACTAACCAGAATATTCTTAGGCCAGTCGATAGGGCTAATTTTAGACCAAAAGTTCCAGTAATTTACAACATGGCTGATTTTTTTTATAAGTACATTAAAGTATGTAGATTAACATAAAAAAAGTTTACCAGTCTATCGATTTCCCAAAGTCGAAAAAAAATCGATTAACAATTTTTTTCGATATTCCTTAATATTTCGTGCTTTGATGAAGATAAAGAAAAATAAAAAATACCACCGTGTAGGGGAAGTATTTTTCAACAAGAAAGGTCATGTGATCGGATCATTTTCAAGATTACAATCTGAGACTCAGCTTAAATGTATATTTTAACTCCTATATCAAGTTTCAATTCGATATATTAAAATTCAGCCAATTTAGAATGAGCCAACGCATACATGAATGAGATTTCCCCTTTTAGTGATTTCCCCTGCTGCAAAATATATACCTGCATTAACAATTTGTTTCCAGACAAACCATTGCTAGCACGAAATAAATACATATGACCTTTTTTATGGAAAAATACTTCCCCTACACGGTTGTAGTTTTTATATTTCTTTATCTTTATACCAGCTCGAAATATTAAGGAATATCGAAAAAAAAAATGTTAATGATTTTTTTTTTTTAACTTTGGGAAATCGATAGATTGGTAAACATTTTTATATTAATCTATATACTTTAAGGTACTTATAAAAACTATCAGCCGTTTTGCAAATTACTAATAGTTGTAACCTACACCGACTGGGCTATCTGTTTTGTAGTTTTTTTGGAATATCGAGTTAAAAATATACCACAATTTTTTTTAAACGGTTCCAAAAACAGACCAAAAAGTAATTATAGTAAAAACATTTATTTAAATCTTTAATATTACAAGACGTTTACCAAACAAAGTATTAAAAACATAATTTCTAAACTTAAATCAAATTTTAGCACGTTCATGTGTGCCTCCCCTTTAAGTTTATATGTATTGGGTTTAAACTATTTGGGAAATTGGTCTGCTCACGAAATCGCTGAGTGGCTGCCTGCGTGTACAAAATATTTGCACCTCAGCCTCCGGCGCCGGTTCACGCGCTGCTTCGTTCCGCTCGCAGCGGAAAACTCGGTTTCCACCTCAACCTTGCACCCTCAGATTATAGACTCTTCGCTTCGCTCGCACCGTGAGTTTGTATCCCGGCCGTCGGAGTCGAATAAGAAGCTGCCAACAAGTAGATTTAAAATGGGTACTTATATTTTATTTTACGTTTTGGGTGAACCGGACGACGGACGTGTAAAAATCCTAATGTGCAGAATAACCTCATATATATTTTTTTATGTAAAACCAAAAAACGTTTCACTGTAGTACGAAAAATGTAAAATAAAATTACTTGAGCTTAAAAATTTTGCTTCGCGTTGTTGTATTTTTTCGGCCAACGAATACGTCTGAGCGATTTACCTAATTATGTAACAACTGTACACGGCAAATTGTTGTTTAGTGCAAATTTTGTATGATATTTATTTCAGTAAATGTCTCATTACTCAGTTATTTATTTTCCGATTTTAGCAAATAAAGCATGATTTTGTTCGTCTTAAACTTCTACATTTTTTATGACTGGTAACATTGTTTTATAAAAATTACGGTTTTTGTGAAATTTAACATCAAATATTTTAAATGGCCGCCATCTTAAACCTGTTTAAGATATCGTAACGAAATTGTATACACTTGTTTGACCTACCAAGGTACATGTTCGTGCCAAATTTGAAGTTTCTATCTAAAATAGTACTCAAGTTATAAAATAATTTGTAAAAAATACAAATAGACGGACAGACAGAAAACTAGGTATTTCAGACCCATATTTGTATTACGTTTTTTTGATTGTCTTGACCTAAGGAACAAATACACAAAATATTTCCAGGGAGTTTGTAAACACCCTGTATTATTTTTTTATCTTTAAAGGGAAATATAATTAATTCATATACCGGGTGTCCGAAAAGTCTGAAAACGGTTTAACATTTCGGTAAATAAGGAAAATTTCAAGATAGATGTGATTGAGGAACCTACTCTGTGTAAAAATTATATTTTTTTAGATTTCAAAAAAATTATCCGTCATTTTGAATGTAACTTTATTTTTTTAGCCCAAATGGGAAGGTGGTCACGTGATACGTCATTTCGATGTAGAATTTCAAGGAAAACCCAATGGTGAAATTTGCGCATCCATAGCTTTAACCGATTAAAAATGCCGGCCAAAAAACAATAAATTCGTGTTTTCCGATTTTACCCCATTTTGCTGTACCTTTATTTATACATTAATTGCTATTCTTTTTGGATTCAAAGACTAAACTTTTTTTTTTGCTAAACTTTCAAAAGACACGTCACTCTGGTTGAACCACTCGAAAAAATCTAAACGGATGTAAATCAAACATGTTAAATAGGCCTACTCCCAAGAGAATTTACACACCCATATCGTTCACCGATTAAAAATGGCGTCCAAAAAAACACGAAATCATGTTACGGATAATACGCGAATTTCACGGTTGGTTTTTTCTTGAAATTCTACATCGAAATGATGTACCACATGACCACCTTCCCGTTTCAAAAAATAAAGTTACTATCAAAATGGCGGATCTAAGATGGCGGATATTTTTTTTTAAATCTTAATAAAATAGTATTTTTACATAGAGTATGTTTTTCAATCACATCTACCTTCAAATTTTCCTTATATACGAGATATTAAGCCGTTTTCAGACATTCCGGACACCCGGTATATACAAATTTATAATATTAAACGACTCTACAAAACGTGTTCTGTCGACTATGATGGGTGGACCCTACTGAAAATAGGGGATTTCTATAATAGGCCTTTTTTTAATTATGAACCATTTTTTACATTCATTAGAACCTAAATATTTGTTTACACTTATAGGAATTGGCAAAAAATAAATTTTACATACCTTTTTGAGTTTTTTTAAAGATTTTTTAGGCAAAAAATATGTTTTTTTTAAATTTTTTATAACTTTTTTTACTACTGAACCAATTTGGCCGTTTGATATCATGTTTTAAAGTCTATAAAAAGCACTAACTCTTTGGGTATAGTCATATTCTTACCACTAAAAGTTTAGTAGTGTTATGACCTAACAAAAAATAATATATAACAACCAAATTTGTAATTCACACATTTCAAAACAAATACCCATGTATTTGTCCTAGAGGAATGAAAATATCCAAAAAGTTGCACTATAAGCTACTAAAGATGTGGTCAAAACTTCATCACTGTAGCTTTAGCAGTTAAAAAGTTATAAGAACTTCTGTGTGAAAAATATCAATATTGAAAAGTTGCGTAAAAACGCGTTTAAAGATTCCATTAGTTATTTTAGCAGCCACAGAGGGGAATAACTTGCACAACCAGTATTTGTAGTCAAGATATGTTTTACTTACATATTGGAGGAATTGAAAACCTAATAATAAACATTGTTGTCCTTCTTTGCAATTATTAAAAAAAAAAATCTTCTTGAATACATTTTTTACACTGATATAAAGAACTTTTTTTGACATATGTTATGTTTTTCTTAAACATTATAAAATAGAATCTGGAAAAAAAAAATATTTTTTTTTTAAATGGTCATTTGTCAGTAGGGAATCCCCTTAAGTCTCACCATAAGAGTCACTGCAAGAGCTGATCTTTCCTTTCTAAACTCGCTAATTAATCGTCACGACAGACTGTTTGCGTTCGTATTGAAACATCTTATTAAATTTCATCAAATTACTTGTAAGCTATAACTGTAAAGTCGCGTCTTGTAATCGTGAGATTCTATTACACTGACTAATTGTAAGAGACGACTTTGTAAGCTCTAAGACTTCGTAATGCTTTGTGACGAGCGCGCTTTCTCAGTTGTTGATGAAATCGCTTCTTTGTCAAGTCGAAGTTGAAAACGGAATTCCTCCGGCGTTGTCCCGACTGCGTTTTATATTATTACGTAGTTTATTAATTAATTGTAATCAATAGTGAATTAAGAGAAACTGAATTTAAAATTTTTCGCAGCAGTTTTTTCAGCCAATGGAAAGAGAAGGTAAAATTTGTTCCACCTTCCCCATACAAAAACACCTTTACCCCAATAGTGTTTTTATGGACTCTTCGGTTTAGTAAACAAACATATTGCCAAAGTTTCATGAACGCATTATCTATAGGCTACTTATAAAAGCCAAATACCATTGACTCATTGACTCATCACAGTTTCTCCAAAACCACGAGGCCTACAAACATGAAATGTGGCACTAATACTCTTTATAGGCTCTAGACGCGCACTAAGAAAGAGTTTCCGAAAATTCGAAATTTTAGGGGAAGTTTGGGGGGGGGGGGGTCAAAGTTACTAAATCACGATTTATCAAAACCTACCGAACGGATTAGAATGAAATATGATATGTAGCTTCCTCTAGGGCCATAGATGCTCGCTAAGAAAGGGTTTAAAAAAATTCGAAATTTTAGGGGGGTCAAAGTTACAAAATCACGATTTTTCTAAAACCATCCAACGGATTGGAATGAAATTTGGTATGTAGCTTGTGCCGTTTTTAGACATTCGGGCCACCTATATTTTTTTTTCCTTAATAAATACTATTTTACCGACTACCTTCATCTACCTTATCCACAACTTACAACCTTTCTATCATTTAACCTTCACCCAGTCCCCAAATAGTTATCCTTTTCTCCGCCAGATGTCGACTCTGTACGGTATCAGTGCTTTCTTTGCATGCGTGCATACCGGGACAGAGGTCGTTCTTATGCGACAGCTTGTCTGACAGTCGACAGCTGATATTTATCTATTCAGTTAAAATTTGCTTTGTCATGAGTTTGTGTAAAGCGTCGGACATTAGACCGTTACAAACGAAAACCTTCAGACGCTGCCAAGTGGTCGTAATGTTGCCGAACTTTAAATAATTTGATCGGGGTAACGTGTGTCGCTGAAGAACATGAATTACTTCTAAGCCTTTTGTTTTCCGCATACCAGGTAGAATATTTTAGCTTTACCTTAATAATTATAAAATATTACTTGTAAAACTTAATTAGGTTATTTCCACTTTTGCTTCATGTACAACTTCCTAACTCATTTTGTTCAATTTATTAGAGAAACCTATATATTTCTTTTTTTACAACAGCCTAAACTTAAATGTAATTCTTACAGCCTAAATTTTAAATGTAAATCTTACAGCCTACAAAAAACTATAAAGCCGATATCATTTTTGTTATTGTTAAAGCCTAAAAATATTTCCACAAGCAAGCCTAAAGTGTTATGCATTAATTAACTATAACTGTGTAGTATGTCTACAGTGTAACAGATATTGAAAACTTTTAATAAGCTATAAGCAGAATATATGGCTGATATGTAACTAAACGTTAACATTTCTTTTATGTTACCATGTGGCTTATCTAACATGTACAGACAGTGTTATGCAACATTACACATGTTATATTAACAATCACAATCTATGTAGCAATTTGCTATTTGTGCTACAAAATTCAATAAAACAGCCAACTCAAAGAACCATCATGTTATGCTTATTTAAATAACTGCAAGTTTTCTAAAAAGGAAATTGTTATCTGTGTTATACAGTTAAACTGGTCCAACTGCAGGGGATGTTTAATGCAATGAGATAACCTGCAACTACTACAATTAGAAAAGGCCTACCTTGCAACTGAAAATTCAATACATAATCAAAATATTTCTACTGAGTTTTAATTAGAGACAGAAGTTAATTTAAAAATGAGAACTATCAGCATTTGTTCTTTTCTTTATGTTAAGTGTTAAATAGGCTGTATTTTTTTGAAAATAATTTTTGCACATGTGTACTATTTAGGATATGTTAGTGTTAAATAAATTGGGAGGAGCAAGCTAGCACATTTCGGACCTTAGCCCTTAAGGGCTGCATATTAGAAATTTTACACCTTTTTTTATATATATAGAGAGAGACGTCTCATAATAAATTTTGTCTATTTATTTAATTATATAATTACCTTTTAGAGTTGGCCAACGACAAATATATATATTTTCTTAAAACAAATCCATGGTACTTCATGTTAAACTTTGTAACTTGTAAATCTTTTGTATAATTTCTGTAATTATTATTAAAAGGGAGGGTTTTTGATTTTTATTTTTGGGGAGGGTTTTTTAAATTCAATTTAATAAAATATATATGTTTTCTTTTTTAAATCTCAATCTTTTTTGTATTAAGGGCATATTAATTATTTTTTTGTATTAAGGGCGTATAAACTTTTATTTAACTTGGTTAATAAACCTAAAAATTATACATATTTCTACGGTTTATTGAGGTAACCTTAGGTATCCTGTGCATTGTAAGAGATAAGCTGAAATATTCCTGCTTTTGGTGATATTTGAAATTCTAAGGTAAGTCTTGAACAGTACCAATCTATGTGGCCCAGTATCGTTTCCGTTCCCTTAATTATTCTTTTGTAAGATTGGTACATGTTTTCTGGTCCGCAGACCGTGGTTTCTTTCCATTTAAAATTTTTGGTTCAGCTGTTCAGTTGTCAGATAGGCCTAAATTTAATTTTGCTTTTGGTCACACTCTTTAACACCCTTATCTTATTTTTCTCTTGTAGCGCAGCGTAGAGTCATGCGCGGCGACTTGTCTGTCTGTCGTTTGTCATCACCGTCATATTTTAAAAACAGAACTTACAATTTTGATGAAATTTTTTTTGAATTTTTTTTTTATATAGGCCAACGCGACGTTAAGTTCAGTTAGCAAGGAAAACCAAAAAAATTACCTAATAAATATATAAAATACAAAAAAACAATAAAAATTATAAAAAAAAAAAACTTTCCTTTCTAACTTAACTTGGCGTTCGCAATCACAACACACTTTACACATTTTTCAACACAAGCAACATGTTTTTTTTTATATACACACACTTTTTCTTTAATAAACATACTTTATTTTTAATTATTTTTAATTGAGTTTTGTACATGGTTTCTGGTTGATTTGTTTTTTGAGTATATTTTGGTACGACCTTTTTCAGTATAACCATAGTGGTCTTGTTAGGTAAAGTTATTTTCCATTATCTTCTGATAATGATGTGTAGGGATATTTTTTTTTTTCTCTTCGTATAGTCGTATCTTATAGTTGAGTGTTGAATAGCCAGAAGCCATGTGCACTCATATTTGCAGATATATATATTTTTAAATGATTTATTTTTTACACCTTTTAAGATTCACAGACTGACAGACTGCGCGCGCACGCACATAATTTTCTTTTGCAAGCGCTTTTCGCTACATTTTTTTTTTTGTTAAAGTAATGCATATTTTTATTTTTAATTATTTTTGTCTTTGTGGTTAGCTTCTGGTTTGCTTAGAGTTAAATAAATTTATGCACGGCTTTTATTTTGTATCATATTATAAACCATGGTGGTTTTGTATTTTGAGATGTTTTGCCATTGTCCATGTGGGCAATGAGGTGTTGTAATTTTCCATTTTTTTGTATAGCCGTGCATTTTCTTTTGTTTGGGGAACCAGAGGCGAGCCACAGTCTTAAGCTTTGATTTTTTTTTTGGCTAAATAACTTAAATTTTATTTTTAATTATTTTTGTAATATACTTTTCTGTGGTTAGTGTCTGGTTGAACTTATTTGAGTTTTGTTAAGCTGGCATCTCTTCTCTTCTTGTAAAGCCGAAAGTGGTTTTGTAATTGAGTGTTTTGGTCTGTCTTTCGGGTTCAGGGGACTGATCACCTTCTGTGCCTGGGGATGAACCGAGGCACTTTACATTATCACTTAGTTGATGAGGCGTTTGAGATGTTGCCGCTTGACATTGTGGTAGCCAGAGACTATTCACAGTGAAAGCATAATTTTTTTTTTTTTTGGCTGTTATCTTCGTGAAATTAATTTCATACAGAAAAACACCTAGGCATTTTGCATCGATACATAAATTGAAATAAATATATATATACCTTTTTTTATAAGCCTTTTACTTTTGCCTTCAGCAACCTTTTCAAAATTTAAATTATTCACCTTTTAAATTTATTAACTTCAAGTAGAGTCTGATTTTGAAAACAAGTATATGGGTGCTTGCTTCAAAGTCATTACTTCTGAATGGTCATTTAAGCAATATAACCGACTCTAGCCAAACATGTTAGGTGATGGAAAGGTGGGAGTCCTATTCTCCTAAAACTCTTTCTAGTTTGGTTACGGCTCTCAGTAGCATTCTTCGTCCATACTAGTAAGGAGTACCCTCGTTTTTGAAAGAGCACACCCTCGGGTTCCGGTGTGGATCTGTCCCTTCATTAATTTTATAGGCGCATGTGGACCATGTGGTCCAATCCCCGCATGACGACCTTTTGCAGTCTTTTTTTATCCTAGCCTAGCATGTGAGTCAGTTATATCGCCGCACGTCCCATTCATGAAAATTTTTTTTTGTACACTTTGCATTTTTGACTTATAATTTTTTTTTAACACTTTTGTTGGGAATTTTTTTTTTGAATTTTGTTGTAGAGTCTCTAAATAATTAAATTCGTTTATTTACGATGATAACACAATTTTTTTTTTTCTCTCTCTTTTTGAAAAGTCCCCATGTAAATTTTTTTTTTTCCATAGTCCTTATGACGTGGAATTTTTTTGTTTCTACCCCAACTCCGTTGTTCGCGGGGGGAGAACTGTGCCGT
>JAGFPH010011358.1:0-10129 GCA_018207615.1 Philaenus spumarius
CCGCAATTATTTAAGGCTCTATCGGATATCCACAAATATTTAAGACTTCGTACCATCTCCGCAATTATTTAAGACACAGTTGCATTCACGCATTTATTTACGGCTCCGACGCATATTCCCAATTATTTAAGTCTCCATCGCTTCTCCGCAATTATTTAAGGTTTCGTCGCATCTACGCAAATATTTAAGGCAACGCCGCATCTCCACAATTATTTAAGTCTCAATCACATCCCCGTAATTATTTAAGGCTCCATACGCATCTCTGTAATTATTTAAAGCTCTATCGGATCTCCACAATTATTTAAGGCTCCGTCTCATCTCCCAAAATATTTAAGGCTCCATCGCTTCTCCACAGATAATATTTAAGGCTACGTACCATCTCCGCAATTATTTAAGACACAGTTGCAATCCTGCATTTATTTACGGCTCCGACGCATATTCCCAATTATTTAAGGCTCCATCGCATCCCTGCAATTATTTAAAGCTCTAACGTATCTCCACAATTATTTAAGGGTCTGCTGTAGTGGCGGCCATCTTTAATTTTTATCCCGTAAGAGCAATGTTAAAATTAAAACCATTTATTTCGTTTATTGTTTATCGTAAAATTGTTTGCAAGGTCTCACTTTAACCACTGTCACATCCGTGTTCAGGCCCGGATTACCCATAAGGCCAACCTAAGCCACGGCCTAGGGCGTAGGCTTATAGGGGGCGCAGATCGTGGGGGAAACGAAAAATGTTGTACTTCTAGTCGAGCATGAGTAGCGAGCGTGAGTAGCGAGCGTCCGGGTTGCACTGGCCTTGAAAGAGAATGGAGGGTGTGGGGATGCGGAATACTACCCCCCGGAAAACTCCCCCCCCAGGAGGTTGCCACAATTAAACTGTTATCGGCAACATACTGTGACCAAACAGTTTAGGTTAGTCCTCTAGTTTTATTTTTTTATTATAATTATATAAAGTGATTACGACGAAATATTATAATTATACAAATATTATAATTATACTGTTATCGGCAACATACTGTGACTAAACAGTTTAGGTTAGTCCTCTAGTTTTTTTTTATTCTAATTATATCAAGGTTACTAGATAGTAAAGGTTGCCTCATAGTCATGTAGACAAAAAAACGCATCGAAACTTGAGTGTGCGTGACTGGAAAACTGCCCCCCCCCCCCGATCTCTGACGTCAAAATGACGTAGGAACCTGCTTGGGGGGGTAGTTTTCCGGGGGTTAGTATTCCGGCGACCCGAGGGTGTTGAGAAGAGTCTAGTGGGGCGGCCAAGCCAAGATTACGTCATCCCACCCTCCGCCCTCATAACACTAGTTGAATCGCTTCATGCTAAAAGGGCCTCAGTCCACTAAACCTAGTTTTCGGTAAATTAAAAAAAACTGTCCTGCTATTAAATATAATAAAATACCTATTAACAAAAATATGCATTTAAATGTTACCAAAATAACAAACCTTTTGACACCATGAAATCTTAACTTGTAAATTGTAGTGCTCCAGAAAAAAATATAAAAGTCTCTGGACTTAGGTCCCTTTTAGCATGAAACCAGAATTGACAGGGATAAATAACTTTTTTTTCATGATGGCAATTAAAATTTAATAAAAGATTAAAGGTTTGAACATTAGTTTTACAATAAATACTCTTAAAAAAGGTTTGATTCAAAACAAAGTAAGTTTTGTTTAAAAAAATGAATTCTTTATTCATCATCATGTTCATTGCAAGACGTAGTGGGCCAGTTCATAATGTCCTGGTAGAAGTCCTTATATTCTTCTGGTATATATGTCAGTAGTTTTTTAATGTCTTCTACTTTGTTTTTTTTAATAGCCACTTTCCCCAGAGGATACGCCTTGTTGGTAGGTCGACATAAATTTTTAGATTGCATCATTTTGTTTCAGCTCGAAAGTGTTGGTAACCATACCATCTATCAAATCTCTCGCCACAACAAATCCTGGAGCCTTAGAATCATAGGTCATATGCATCATCAAGCTTATCATAAATGTCTTTTTTTCTCTTTAGGCACTGTCTTTTTTCTTGTTTCTTCAGATGTACAATTTGTTTTATACAGCATGGGCCACCAGTTTTTAAAGTCTAATATCTCATCGGTAGAGACTTCCTTAACGATAAATTTGTGTGATTTACTAGATTGTATTATAAATTGGGTAATTTCATGAATGCTATAGAATCTGTCATGCTTTTTGATCTCTCTTTTTATAATACTAAAATCTCTGTCACAAGGCAAAAACGAATACCCTCTGATTGGAAAGAATTGCTCTATTTTTTTAAAGCGTTTGGATTCCGTTAAGAACATTAAGAACCTAACGACGGCATGGTTTTTATTCTGTCCTCCACAAATATCCACATATTCTTTTCCTGTAAGTCTTAATTTCTTAACTTTGTTTCTAGCCCACATATCTTTGTTCCCTTTTCTCTTCTTTCCAACAATTTGGTTAACTTCTTCGTAATTTTCTTCCATAATTTAGCAGACACTCTTAAAATATTTTATGCAAGACTCTAAAACACTAAGTAAATATAAATTACACTCAATTAACTTCACTCTTACACGAAATTGAGACTCTAAGAAACATTACAGGTTAGAACACCAGACCAGCTGATCAAGAGGCCGGCAGGTTTGCCAACAATTCGCGCTAAAAGGACCTCAGTCATAGACTGAAGGCCTTTTAGCATGAAATAAAATTTTGAAGTGTATTTTTCTGTGTTATAGAAGCATCTGACTGAAGCCCTTATAGCACAAAAACATAGAGCTATGTCTTATTATATGAAAACCATACTAAGCAGAAATTGTCATTTTTGTGACTGAGGCCCTTTTAGCATGAAGCGATTCAGTTACTACTGTATTGTATTCAAACAAAATAGGAAATAAATATATCCAAATGTAGAAATTTTGTTGAGGATGTTTATTTGTACAACAATACACATGGATGTTCTTCTAAATAAAGATAACGTAAACAAATATTTACCAAAGCCTACTTTGTTAGCTAGTAGGGCTCACAGGTTTTTTTATTGACAAGTGAGTTTTTACTAGTTACTCTAAATTATTAATTATAAAATATTGTTATTTATGAGTCTTTAATCACTTCGTATACTTTAATAATTTGTTCTTTGTGTTTGTCTGTGCACTCACTGTTTTTACAAACACCGTACTGTAAATGGTGTTTATAAGTGTTTGACTCAATTAATTGTATTGTTATTTAATGTAATTTTCCTGTTGTAAAAGGACCAAGCAGTTCCACAGACCAAACATGACCCAAAAGGAGCTCTTCTTAGCATTGACGTAACAAAAATATTGGATTTCACTAGCACAATTCACCCATTTGCCTGGCCCAAAGCCAGAAAGAAGACATTGTAAAACTATGTACATATTTTGATTGTCGTTAGTAAATACATCAGTGTTGTTTATTTAGATGTGAGTTTTATTTTTCAACATGCTTTCTTTTTAGTCAATATCTGCTTACTACAAATTTTAAGTATTGGCTTTTCATAAATTTTGGCATTTCAATTGCTGTTATTGCGTGATTGATATACATTTTTTTCTTGGAAAATAGTTAAATAAACGGTACCAGGAACTGGCACATACTTTCTCACAAAAATATTTAAATTATTAAACAGATTCACTGTGACTTCATAATTGTAGGTGGGGTAGGAGAGGTGATTTATTAAAGTAGTAGATTAACTAATAAATATTATTATTATTATCTATAGAGAAAACTATTCGATAGATTTCAAACAAATTTAAACCAAACACGTCAATTAGGCCTGTAGGTGCACGAAAATCGGTTTTGAGCATCACAACGGAAACGTGAAATTCCCGGGTTCAACTCCCGGTCTTGGTCTATGTTTTTTCACTTATAATTTAATTAACTTTTTTCTTTGCACAAAAAAACCGGTATAATTAAAAGTGAATCGCAAGCCGGATCCGCATTTTTATAAAGAATATTCAATTTTTTCAGCACTCAATTACTAAAGGTGGATTTATAAAATGGTTTGAAACGAGGCAATGTCAAAGCGTTCAGTTGCAAGAAATTGCATTGTTTAGATACGGCTATAGAGTGAAGCGCTGGTTGCTTTCCCGTTTACTGGAGCAGACCCTTGGTTCCGTCGAATATCCACAATTACTTAAGGCTCTATCGCATCTCCGCAAATATTGAAGGGTACCTAGCTTCTTTGCAATTAATTAAGATTCAGTCGCAATTATAAGGCTCCGACGCATATCCGCAAATAATGCGACAGACATATTTAAGGCTCCAATAATACATTGATTGCAAAAATACTTCATAATCACCCGAAAATAAAGTTAACTATATGAAGCTAAAAAGTGTTCACTTCTGAAGGCAGTCACGCTAATTTTTCACCGGAATTTTGAGAAAGCTTCAAACCTACTTTAATAAAAATTTATGTTGTTTAAAAAATAATTTTATCAAATATCTTTAGCGATAGCAGTAAAACACGCAAAGCAAGTTTAGTGAAAAACCTTATATTAAAATTAGTAGGTCACAAATTAAATTGTCTCAAAATGCTAATCTTCGAGCGCTGAAATACATTCAATAAACATAAAATGTTGGGTCATCAGTCTAGGCTAAACCTAAAATTATTGTGTGTATATTTAATTTATTTTACCTGCTTTAAAGGCAACATACATACAATAATTTTAGGTTAGGCCCATCGATATATACTTATGGATCGCGCACTGCAAAACGAGCCGGAATCTGGGGTTGCGTCCGTGGTCTGAAGGCGTCGTAAGTGGGCAAGAACACGCCCGACACACACGGTAGGCATTACAATAACGCTGTTCCAACAGTATAAAACTCTGTAGATTCTTCAATATGTTTATATTTCACAATGCAGTTTTGTTTGTAACTGTTGATTATCCAATGATTTTTATAATTAAGAACATTACATTATTATAAATTAAGATTATGCCTTGGTAATTTTCACAATATCAGTGTACAAGTATCAATATCCGTACAAGCACAGACAAGAAAGGACGTACAAGGTAATAATAACGAAAATAATATAACCAATTTTATATTGTAGTTTATTAAAGACAATGATAATATTTTTACATGTTAGAAAATAAAATTACTTTGGTAATTGTTTGTCTTATTCCTAAGTTTGATTTTTTTGTCATGTCGAAAGTTTTTGTTTTGCAATATGGTGTGAAATTATTTAATAAAATAATTGGGTAACAGATTTAATCAAAAATAACTCATGGCTTCCTGTAAATTCATCGTTATCTACATGCCCTTTGAAAATACTACATTTGAAATGGTTACAAACTATCACTGTTAAATTGTAAGAAGTAAACATTTTTTCTGATGTTGATAACTTCACCTCAGCATGTAGGAGCATGTAGGCGTACTTCACAATTTTAAATACATCCTCACTTGATCTGATTAGTTTTCCTTTAGATTTAAAATCAGTGAGGCCTGTATGAGCCCTAAAATCGGATTCACTTGCATGGAGCAAAGAGCTACAGTTGGTACAGTTTTTTTCTATACGTCTCACAATCACGCCACAAATATAATATACAATTTCGTCCTTAAAATTTGAATTAATATAATTTTCCATGACCAATGCGGCTCTATTTCACTATCATTAATATCATAGAGATCGCACTGATTATGACCTAACTCAAGAAGGCCTAGGTGTGAGCTAGGGTCAAACTCAAAGCAGTTAGCATTTTCAGAAGCCCTAACACTATTACGAAACATTAGTTGTCTGACTGCCCACGTGAACTGTTTGGTATTCGGATTGTCATTGTTTCCACCCCTACTTCTGACACAGGAAAAAAATAGTTCTAAATGATCTTGATTTAGCTTATATGTTAACAAATAATCAAAATCATCTAAAGCTAACAGTCTGTCTCTTAAAATACGAATACTCTTAATATTACTTAAAAATCCTAAACCAAATGTTTTTCTTGAATGATCTAAAACTTATTGATTTCCAATTTTAAGTGTTGCCAAATAGGAAATAATATATTTTTTCCTTTACTTTATGAATTATTTATGGCGAGTTATAAAATATGGCTTATAAAAATTAGTTTTTTTTCCCGTATTTCATTTATTTTAGGCCTACTCGTGTAAGTACAGTACAATTTATCAAAAACAACTCTGTAAAACTGCCAAAATGGCCGGGTCACCAATCAAACCACAATTGGGCACTCTTAGGGTTAAAGTTTTTAAATACTGTACTTGTACATTAGCGCCAGCCAGATGCATTGTTGTTAGATAATTCAGTTCAAAATAAATCAATCAAATTAACAGAATAATTCGATCACGCAGCTGGACCGCTGACGTGAGTTGAGCAAATTTCCAAAATTAAGTTTATATGCCTATGTTTTAGGGTTTCAACAAACAATTTGGGAAGTAGTCTACTCACGAAGGCGTTGAACAGCTGTCTCTGTGTAAGCAATTTATTAGTAGAATTTGTTTGCGCCTTGTGGGTTCGTGAGTTTGCACCACTTGGCTTCGAACCGCGTACTTTTATGGTATTTTACGTTTTGGTCGATTTTAGGGGAACAAAGCTAGGTATAAGGTCGCGTAAAAAAAAATGTGCAGAATAACATCCTACATTTATATTTTTAGAAAAAACTCAAAAAATTACATTCTCGTGGTAAAAATCTTAAAAAACAGTTACTTCCGGTCAAAAAACGTACTTCCGGTTGTTGGATTTTTTTGGCTAACGAACTCGTCCGAGAGACGTCGACAACCAACATGTGTACAAAATTTGAACCAAATCGGACTTTAAATGCGGCCGCTAGAGTGCGAACACATATATACATATATATATATACACATATATATTATATATGAATTTTAATGACACCCCAAAACGTGTTCTGGGGACGATGATCGGTGCTCATTTGCTACTCCCGACCTTGGGTCTCACCATAAGAGCCACTGCAATAGCTCATTTTTCCTATGGAAATTCGCTAATAATAAAAGCACTTTTACTTCATTTGTTAGCAAGTTGATGGTAACCTACAGCAACACAGACTATAATTCTGTCTCAATATTACTAGTCAGGGACTGCAAAATAAGCTTTAACATGCTTAATAAAATGAGTACTTTCTTGTGAAAAGAAATGTCGCTGTCTTTCGTCCATCTTGAACTACAATTGTAAGCAGAGCAGCTCTTAGCCATTTGCCACAAAATAAAAACAACACTACAATTAATTAGAACACCAGTTGTGTTAGCCTAGACAGACCTTAAAAACGTATTGATGAGTGGCGAATAATGTCTTTTCCCGCGTGGTCGAAACGTGAAAGGCAGAATGACAGAAAACCGTAGGCCTATAACGCACAAGCTCCAGGTCCAGAGTTCTTGCCCACTTACATCGCCCGCGCGCCCCGGATACTTCCCGCCACACACATCTGTATGCGCTCGGAAAACACAACACTAGTCTTATGGACATCGAGCGTTCAATTAGTATAGTTCGTTGGTTAGGCCTAGAAAGTAATTTTAAGTCTAAGCTTAACCTAAAAGTATTGTATGTGTGTTGCCGTTAAGACAGGTAAAATATATCAAACATACACACAATAATTTTAGGTTAGGCCTATACTAATGAACCAAAACTGTATGTCTATTGAATGAATTTACAATGAATGGACATTTAATTGTGTTTACCATTTTAGCTTTGATGTTATAATTAATTCTACACCTTTATCGTAGTAACATTAAACGTATGGTAACAGTAAATATTTGTATAAAAATCAAACTAATAATAAACGGCAATCGAAAGATTAAAATTATGTATGTATGTTGCACTTAAAGCTAAAGGCTGGTAAAAGAATTGAAGAAAAGGCGTGATGAACTCCGTTCACGACCGGCACACATTTACTTTTTTTACTCAAATGCGTTTCAACATCTCTATAGAAGACGCAATTGAGCTACAATAAAATCGTTGTACTACAGCGTAAACCTAACACAGTTCTAATCAGCAGCATCTCAACTAACTTAAACCACAACTTTTAAGTTAATGGTTTAAGTTTATGTAAGTTAATGGTGTGCAATGGGTTGAATTCACCGTGTAAGGGTTTTGAGAGGTGCTTGGTCTTTAGGTGCTTTTGCCATGAAAGACTATTCAACCTTAGAACTTCAAGACTACTGTAACTTAAAACCTCTTCAAATTTTGAGTTACCGGGCAAGCTAATACTTTTAACTTTTGGGACTCTACCGGACCCTTATTGGGTCAAATTGCGCTTAGCGTGAAGGATGGCGCCAAAAGAGACTAGAATAGAAATAAGAAAAGCGTTGACTTGATTAATTTGTTAATTATAATTGTTAAATATACTATACAAGTACATTCTACAATTCCAATACAAAACATACAATTACTGGCTAACATTTTGCATGAAATGGTTTAGAAAATACAATTTTAACATCTTCCATTTAACATGAACAAAGTTACCTAAATAGCAATAGAAATTGCTTCATTATAATATTACAGAAATAATTCTTCCAATTATTTTGAAATCTTCTACCCTATTCTAATTAGGATACAAATCTTAAACTCCAGTGAAAAAAAACCTACTCTAAAATATTGACAAGGGTAATTATATCCAATAAACTCAACATTTACATATAACAACTTAAAACATGTTTTCTTTCCTTAAAATTGTAGATTTAATTATCTTGTAAAAAATTTTCTCGACCTTAATCCAACAACAATCCCGCAAAGGTAACGCTAATTCTGAACATACTGAAAGTAACGGGCTCTGATTCTGAGTGATTATGAGGTGTTTGTTTTAAACCCTCACTCCAGCTAAACCTTGTGAAACTCATACAGTTGATTTTAGTAAAAATGCGTTCAATTTCTATTATGAGCCACTCTTAAATCTGATTATAATCTTGTGCTCATGATTTCAATTAATAACCCTCGAGATCTGTCTTATAAAATGTATACGTTAAAACTACTTACATATTCAGTGATAACACTCCCTCACTTCTCACTGGACAATTTTTCTCACTCACTATTTCTATTTATATTCTTAAAGTAGGGGAAACCCTTGCGTGCTTCACACTCCAACCCTGTTGGAACCTTCTATGTACATAATCATGTTTTCTTTATAATACATGCATAGGAATAATAATAACCCCAATGTTAAGATGGTAAATTATGTTAATTGTTCAGATCAAATTATTTCGTATATTTCATAACAGCAGTTGTAATAAAGGTTAAAAGAACCAGCAAGTGAGCCTTGCTACACTTTAATAAAAACCTAACCTAAAAGTTAGAAATTCAAATAATGGCTTCAAAGTTTGAAATCAGCTGTTAATGGAAATATTACAGCAAACGGTTGTTTTGCCTAATATTTTATTCAAATAAAATGGTAAAAAATGTTTAGTAGTAAAACTATTTTTTTAATCGGTTCAGTAGTTCCAGAAACTACCCTCTACAAAAAAAAAATTCCTTTTTTATAATATTAGTATAGTTATAGATTTTATTAGTTAATGTGATATCTGGCGTTTCAAAATATTTCCCTGACACTCCCTCTACCGATTTTAAAATTGTACAACCAAATTTTTATAAAATTTACTTAGAAATAATAGTCAACTCTTGTTGACATGTCATACTGTATGAAGAATATTGTTGAGAGTAGGTCATGTTGCTATCATTGTTGGTTACATTTTGCTGACGATATTTAATTTGTGAGATGTCGTTCTCTGTGTCAATTCAGTACCAGCAATTTGTACTTTGCTGTCTTGGCATAAATGTGATTCGGCTATATAACTGAAGTCGTTAATTCTTGACATTAGTTAGTCTCTTACTATTATATGTGGAGTTTATGATCTGAATATTATTTTTATAATGTGCATCATGTAGCATTGAAGTAGAAGTAATATGGTTAGTATTGTTGATCATATCTATATATATATATATATATATAAGCTAAATCCACTGACTCACTGATCGAAATTTCTCAAAAACTACTGAACGGATTGGAACGAAATTTGATATGTAGCTTCCTCTAGGGCCGTACGTTCTCACTAAGAAAGGGTTTCAATAAATTCGAAAACTTAAGGGGGGTTTGGGGTGTTCAAAATTACTAAATCACGATTTCGCCAAAACTACCAAACGGATTGGAACGAAATTTGGTATGTAG
>JAGFPH010011359.1:8511-20725 GCA_018207615.1 Philaenus spumarius
CCGAACGGATTGGAATGAAATTTGGTATGTAGCTTCCTCTAGGGCCAAAGGTGCTCACTAAGAAAGGGTATGAAAAATTTCGAAATTTTAGGACGGGTTAGGGGGGATCAAAGTTACTTAAATCATAATTTCAGATCTTTTATTATTATGACAATAGTGCTTTTATTATTTAAGATCTATATATATAAAAGCCAAATACCACTCACTGACTGAACACTTAAAAAGAATACAATTACGTTAAAAAGACTGAAAATACCAACCACCACGGGCAACGCCGTACGGGTCAGCTAGTATAGGAAATACGAAATTTGCGTAGCAGTGAACCTGTTAAACACCAATTTCCATAATTATTTTTAAATTTTGATACAGTTACCCATGTAAAATATTATAGGATGTATGGATGATGAATGATTTTGTTTTGTAAGAGTAAAGTATTTTTGTTGAACCTTCATAATTTTCTTATTTAATACATCAGAACAAGCTCACAAGAGAGTAAGGCTGTAACCTACTGCATCCATGTGTATTGTACGTTGTAGTTTAATCAAGCAAATCTAAATATCAGTATGCATGCAATGCACAATGATGTAAAATATGTTGTTGGATCCTCTGTTGTGTTGTCTATTTTATAATTTAACTTGCACTTTTTACATCTAGTATTAATTTTTACTGCTAAATTTCGGGATTTCGGGGGGATTAACCCCCTAATTCCCCTCCTAGCTACGGCCTTGTTTATAACGCTTTACGTTGAATTAATTTGATAGATTACACTTGCATAAGATGTAAACAGTCTAACTAACAGCTGTCATGTTAGTTAAACTGATTGTTAAAAGATGGCGCCTTTCGTTAGGAATCATATGGATTTTTTTTAAATAATTTTATTTGCCAAAACTTTAATTTGAAGCTATTTGTCTATTTTTTGTCAATAGCGTGGAACATAAGCTTTGAAATTATGTTTGAATCATTAATTTTGATGAAGAATTGAAATATACGGCGTTGCCACAAAAAAACACCTTAGAGAAATACAATTCATAGCTCTAGAATCGTTTTACCGATTGCGTTGAAACTGGACGTGGAAGAAAAAAACCAAATCCAATAATTAGTTTCCAAGTGGTGGTTGTGTAAAATTTGTTAAATCAAATGCCGTTTTAGTTATTTTGATTTGAAAGATTTAAATTTGGATTTGAAACCTTTCATTGGGTTAAATTAGTTATTAAACATAATTATAAGGAAATTCAATGCATCGAATTCATTGTGCGGAGCCAGCCTGGCCTGTGATAATATTGCAGGCGCTCGAAAGCGACTAGAATATCATTTGTTTTTTGACTTCAGGACTTTATTAGGAATAGTTAGGAGGTAAGCATACTAAAAGTCCCCGCCCCTACACTCGATTTCACGTTCACCGTGCAATACAGGTCTTACGGGAGATTAAACATGCTACTACCATTACAGCGAACATCACGTTTATTGTCATGCGCGTTGCGTCAACTGACCGAGCGTCGCAAGGGAGTTGATGTTTTTTAATTGGCTATTATCGCTGAGACTGTTGTAAGGATAAAATGGCTTATGGGCGCTCTGTACTGCACGGTGAACTCGGAATCGGGTGTAGGAGGTGAGCTAAAGGCGGGAGGGGTTGTGTAAAAAACGCAACAGGCTCTCAACATACTCATTTCTAGAGCAACATCGAAATTGAGCGTACATGTTTGAAATTCGATAATTATTGATCGATTGAAAATAAAATAGTAAAAATACATATACAATTGAAGGAAATTTAATCATCTACAACTTCTTTCTGACAATATTTTTGGGATACAATCGTGGGAGGGACTAGAAGCAATTTTTTGACAAAAAAAGTAAAGTAAACATGATTTTTCGAAAATGATCGATTTTCAATAACGTATATCTCGAAAACCGTTGGGAATTCGACAAAATATGTAAAGGAACAATTTTTTAGTAAATTTAATTAAATTTCAAATTTGTTTGAAACAATTTTTTCTACAGTGCACCGTTTCCGAGATATAAATAAAAAAATTTTAAATGGGACCTTTCCACCCTCTCCCGCCTTTAGCCCTTCTCCTAGGGGCGGGGACTTTTAGCATGTTTACCTTCTAACTATTCCTTACGAAGCCATGAAGTCAACAATTATCGCATATTCCGTGCACTCTACACCCCTCTTTTGAGCACTCAAAGACTGGACTATGTATGCACTCACGTTTTTACCAATGGCGATCTTATTTGTTATGTCCGCCGTGCACACTCTACATTTTTGCAGAAAGCGCCAATGTATAGATAGTATATAATACAATTCGGCGCTATATCTTTTGGTTATTTACCGGTTTCAAGTGATTCGACTGAAAATCATGTTTTTCGGCTTGTTTCTAAGCAAACATTTTTAATACAAATTTATAATTTACCGTTTTTGTCGTCCACGAATTATAATTGACCGAGCGCAAGCGAGGTCTCCGTTTTAATTCGACCGTTTGGCATTTTGTCTGTGTGTCTGTCTCACGATTACGGCCAAACGCCTTGACCGAGTTTGATGATTTTTTGTATGAATGTTCCTTATTCCTAGGCCTAGCCATGTATATATACGGGTTTTTTCATTTTTCATTTTTAACCCTTTAAATAAAATAAAAATGGCGGCCGGACCGTTTCTCTCAGTGTAAGCTTTTTTCCAAAGCCAGTTTGTGGATTAATCGCAAATCGAATTCAAAAACTATGACATTTTTCTAAAAGCAAATTAAATTTTAAACACAATTGTATTCTTGATTTTTTTCCCGTATCTCTAACGGTAAGCTCACAAAATGGCCGTAAACTTCGAATTTGTTAAAAATCGTCCAAGTTTTTGTATTTCAACCATGTTTTTATCCGTTTATTCTAAACCAATTCAAAAGTGTTCCATAGCTTTTTTGTAGATAAAGGTTTAAATAATTCATATATGCCAGTAAAAAAAAATATTGAAGTAAAATTAAGAAAGTTATTAGCTCAAGAAACAATCACGTTCAGTAACGAAAGGAAAATGTTTTAACTTTAGGCCTACATAAAAAGTAGTAAAAATTATTGTAATTTTTTTAATAAATGTAAAAAAGTTTCGAAATTTAAAAATATTAATCAATTTCAAATTTCTTATTTTGAACACACCAGTTTTTATGAATAGTAATTTAGCAATATATCATTTGCCCAAAAATTACATATTATTATAAGAAAGTGTAGAGTATAAATCAAAGAATTGAACTGTATACCTGTAAATTATCATTGTAAATTTCATAAAAGTATTTGACTTAGCTTTACTTGAATTACAAAATGAGATGAAACAAATGAAACCTCGCGGCGATAAAGGACATACAAAAAACGACCGTAGGACATCGTGGGAAATGTTGGTACATGGGTTGAGATCACTATCACGACGTTTTAACATCGTTTGTTTTCATTATTTCTAATATTGGAATATGATATGGAATTTAAGTTAACTTATGATACATTGTAAGTTTGAGTTATTTAAGTATGTAAATATTTAATTGTATGTTGTCCCTCTATAACGCGATATTTTTAGCTACCTTACGCATTATTAACCTAAATAAAACACAATGCCTCTAAAAGAAAATCTTTAGCAGTAAAAGCTCAAGAAAAGAAATAAAAACGAGAACTAGATATCCCGGAATCGCGGGAATTGTAAATAATATTTCACTGGCTAAACATTGTGCTTACTTCATTACTGCCACACTATTTTTAACCTAAGCTTAAAACCACATTTATTATTTCAACAAGCGAGGTCTACTGTTCACAGAACTACTACTTTAGATGATCACAAACGAGTTAGTGCAAATTTCAAAAAATAAAAATTGGATGAAATACAAGTTATTTTGAACAGGACTGTAAGGGACTGTTATTGCCAGCCCTTAAGGATGTGCAATTCCGCTTGAGTAAATCCATCGGATTCAGAGAGGAATCAGCCTTGAAAATGTTGACCTATGAAGTTGCTGGAGCGAGACTAGAATATCGCTTGTATAGAGTTACGTATATTCAATACACAGTGCATTGCGTGCTTCGCACGCCAACCCCTGTATTGGGATTGTTTTCAATACACGGTTCATTGCGTGCTTCGCACGCCAACCACCGTATTGGGAGTATTTTCAATACACGGTGCATTGCGTGCTTCGCACGCCAACCCCCGTATTGGGATTATTTTCAATACACAGTGCATTGCGTGCTTCGCACGCCAACCACCGTATGGGGCTATTTTCAATGCACAGTGCATTGCGTGCTTCGCAGGCCGAACCCCGTATTGGGAGTATTTTCAATACACGGTTCATTGCGTGCTTCGCACGCTACCCCCCGTATTGGGAATATTTTCAATACACAGAGCATTGCGTGCTTCGCACGCCAACCCCCGTATTGGGAGAATTTTCAATACACGGTTCATTGCGTGCTTCGCACGCCACCCAGTATTGGGAGTATTTTCAATACACGGTGCATTGCGTGCTTCGCACGCCAACCCCCGTGTTGGAATTATTTTCAATGCACGGTTCATTGCGTGCTTCGCACGCTAACCCCCGTATTGGGATTATTTTCAATACACGGTTCATTGCGTGCTTCGCACGCAACCCCCGTATTGGGAGTATTTTAATACACAATGCATTGCGTGCTTCGCACGCCAATCCCCGTATTTTGAGTATTTTTAATACTCCGTGCATTGCGTCCTACACACCAATTTTAAGCCTATGTGCTCACATGTCCGTACGCTTTAAAATATTAGTGACTATTACGTAGAAAGGTAAGGTAATTTCTACTCATTTAGGCCATAAATACAAAAAATAAAAGGTCAGCTCCTAGCATAGGAAATACGAAATTTGCGTAGCAGTGAACGTGTTAAGGGTGATGTAAACGTCCACTAGTTCGTTTGAAGGACGAGTCGCATTAGAAAGCGGTGTGGCAAAATGGTTTTTTTCCTCCACTTACGCCCTTTCCCCGCACCCCCAGCCCATCGCGTCAGGGCGAGGCCAAGTGCCAGGATTCACGCCGATATCTGTACATTGGTAAGACGCTCGAGCGCGTAAGAATATCGCTTGTAGGCTATACACGTTTTACTAATAGCGGTCTTACTTTCGATTTCGTCCGTGTGCACACAACATTTAAATTTACAGATAGTTCCGATGTATAGTTAGTAGGGGGAATAAAATTCGTCAAGATGTTTCACTGTTTTCAAGGGACTAGACCAGGGGTCTCCAATCTACAGCCCGCGGGCCAAATGCGGCCCGCGAAAAGATTTGGTCCGGCCCGCAGACACCAATAAAAAAAGTTTTGTTTTGGATATTGAGAGTGTGCAATGCTGTTAAAAGTGCAGGAGGGGAAAACCCAATGGTGTTACACTGCATTGTTCACCAACAAGCACTGTGTGGGAAAACCCTTGACGTGTCAGAAATAATGGAAGAAGTGGTAAAAACCAGGGCTATAGCCCTGGGTAAAAAGTGTAAATTACATCAGATCACATTCTCTTAAACACAAACAGTTTAAGAACTTTTTGTCAGAAATATAAAGCCAGTACCCAGACATCCCATATCATTGTGAGGTGTGTTGGCTAAGCAGAGGAAAGATGCTTATGAGGTTTTTTAAGTTACGCCAAGAAATTTACATTTTTATGATTAAACAGGGCAAGCCAGTAGAAGATCTTTCGAGTGATCAGTGGCATTTCTTGTTGATATTACCACACATCTTAATATTTTAAATTTGAAACTTCGAGGCAAGAGTTCGTTTGTAAACGATTTGTTTCAACACGTGAAATCTTTCAGATTGAAACTAGTACTTTTTGAAAAAAACAAGTAGGAAAACAGTTTTGGACCATTTTAAAACTTGCAAAAACTTTGCTAGTGAAACAAGTGTGCCGTTTCCATCTAAATATGCAGCACAAGCTATTTCAAAACTACGAGAGGAGTTTGAAACTCGCTTTTCAGACTTTGATGAAGCAACTACATCAGAAAAGATCAACCTATTACAAAATCCATTTAAATATAAAGTTGAAGATGCTCCTACAGAACTTCAGCTCGAGTTGATTGATCTTATGTAAAAAATGAAAACTTAAAAGAATACTTCTCCGAGCGTTACAAAAATTAAGATCTTCGTCCTTTTTACAGGTTCGTAACTAAGTAACTAAGCTGTAATAATTCTTTTTTTTTAATACCTAAATTTAATTTAGGTTTTTATTCCAGTTCGTTAAGTGATGAGTTCAAAGCAATAAAGAGTTTTGCGAGAGAAATTATAACTATATTTGGTTCCACATATATTTGTGAGCAAACCTTTTCGAAGATGACACATGTGAAATCAAAATACAGGTCAATGTTGTCGGATGAGCAATTAAAAGCTATGCTCACTATTGGAACTACAAATTTCAATCCAAAATGGACAGACATTGTGAGTAAAAAACAGCTGCACATATCTCACTAAAAATAAAAACAGAATTTTCTTTTCAAAAATTGTTGTGTTACATATTTTAAGTTTAAATAAATAAGTATGATTGTCCTGAGTGTTTTGTCTTTTAACCTTTGTATTTAAAATGCTTATTACTTTTTATTTAACTTTAACCAATAAAAATTAATTATGTTGGTATAAAAAAGAGTTAAAAATCATATATAAGTTAGTCCCAGAGACACAAAACTTATGTTTAAAAATTAATTTATTTGTAAAAATAGACTGGAAATGCTTAAAAACACTGTTTTCAAGTGTCAAATTTTCCACCTTGGGGGCAAGTTGCCCAGACCGCGTTGGCCCGCCATACCACCTCGAAATTTCAATACGGCCCTTGGGTAAAATAGTTTGGAGACCCCTGGACTAGACTAAATATCATGCGCTTCGTCTTGTTTATAAGAAAAACAATTTCAATAAAATACGACAATTTACAATTTCTGTCTCCTACGAATTATAATTTAGATTTTCACGAACGATTTCCTGCAGATTACAAAAGATTATCTTCGAAATCCGTTGAAAGGTAAGTTATATTGAATAGAACTGTGTGGGACTGCTATTGCACATCATTATTAGCAATTCCGTAAGGAAAATCTTGTCCTATCCCCGCCGTGGTATCGAAGTAGAAAGTGTTCACTGATAGGTTCTATACAGCTCAATACAATATCGGTGGTAAAGATGCTCTTATGTCGCTAGTCACTTTTTCTGGTGCGAAAAAACCTTCACGAATTGCAACAAACTTCTATGCAAAATAAATTGTTTGTAAAATATCCTAATATTTCGTTCGTTTAAGGTCAGCCCAACCTAAAAAAAAAAATAATTTTTTATTAATTTTTGGTTTTTTGTTAACTATTATTCTTCAGAATTTCCTCTTTCCAACGATATATAACACTTTATAAATATCTTCTCGTAAATTGTCAATTAAAAATAAACAAAAACAGCTTGCATTCATTTTTAGGCGAGTATTGAAGCCAAGTATGTAAAATAGGTTTTCTGTTTTCAGCTGGTTTTGTGATATTCCGAAATTTGTAATTTTTAAACTTTCGTGACACATTTCTCAAGAGGTACTGGCTGTATCATAATGAAATTTTTACATGATTTTTTTGGCATTAAATATTAGTTCCTATCATGACGGTTTTTCAAAATTATATATATTTGCTGAATAAAAAATATTTTCTATTAAAAAATTGTAAATTTTAACACACTTTTTTTTAAATCATAATTTTTGTTAAATAAAAACAAAAACTCTTGATTAGGCAAAGACCTAATATAAAAAAAAATGACTAGCTCTTACTGAACCAGAGAGATATGTGTCACCTAGTTAACATTATGCCCTTATGGAAGTCGTGCTGCCCTTAACATCAAAAGTTGTTTTTTTTATTGAAAAAATTAAATTTTATCAGTACGAAAGCTAAATTTATTGACCCATGAGGATTGCACTAAATTAGTTGGGATTTTTTACGACACTATTTTTGCACCGAATAACTGGGCATTTTGGACAGGTAAAAAAAGAAACCACTGTCTCTTTTTACATTTTTTTTATTTCAACCATCAGAACTCAAAAATTTGCTATATTTTCATTTAATTGGTGTTATGGTAATCGTAATATTTAAATTCCCCCAAAATACTAAGTGCTAATTAAATTATTATACACATTTAAAAACTTGTATAAATTGAACTTTAAAAGTTTTGTAGGCCTACTTAGCGATTAATTAAAAAATAAAGTGGACTTAAGGAGTATTCAAATTGATAAAAGGAACATTGAAACTCCTAAGTTGGCATTGCTAAATGGCGAATATTTGGAAAACGAAAAGTTTTAGGAAAGTTTTTAATTATTTTTATGTAAGGAACCCACTCCAGAAGTTTGGCGTCCTATTTAAGAAACACCTTGTATAGTGCAGGTTGGCTCAAAACAGTACTTTAACCACGAGCCAACTCAGATTCTGTAATTATATATTTAGGATATTTACGAGTAACTAGTACGTGTATTTATTACTTTCTTTTTATTTTATTATGTTTTATTTTATTGTACTCTGTTTATTATTGTATTGATGTTTAAGTTTGTAAATATCTTGTAAAAATTGTGACGCATTTGCAATTAAACCAATTAATTTCATTTCATTTCACTGATATTTTAATTTTATGAAGCAATTTCTAAAACTAATTTAATATTGTTTGTGAGGTTTTAAAATAGTTGTATTAAAATTATGTGTATATTTTGTGCGTGAACAAACTTGACTTATTTTTGTTTAAATTCGTAAATTTCTAAAATTGCATCGCTGTGTTTGTTTTAAAATAGTTGTTTAATCTTAGGGTTTTTATAAAATAATACTGCAACAGAAACTGCTCTGTTATTGTAAGCGTAGTACGAAGACTGGCCGTAAGGAGCGCTACGTTCTCAATTTAAAATATAAAAGTGCTCAATGAAAGAACATTGTACGCCCTGTATGATATATTACTTCGGTATTCGGTTATCTTTAACTTTAATACAGCGAGCTAAAGCGCAATAATTCTGGACAGGCTTGACCTAAAACGTTGAGCCTAACAAAACAATTACAAAAGTATATTTAAGATTATGTCCGTTTTTAATGAGGTAAAATTAATGTCCGCGGAAGAAATAATAAAGTACGGGATTTTTTAACTACAAAGTTTTTTAAAGTAATTATTTTGTGGTTTTATTTTTCCACTACCGGAAGAATCATTGTTCTCAATTACTTTCTAAAGCAAAAATAAATCGCTCTTCTAATGTTACGAATAGAAATACTGAGCATTTGATCGTTTCGGAGGTTTTGGTTACTTTGTTTGCACTTGAGAAGCTGACAAAATACTATGAACAGTCTACAAACACTGTAATATTCCCTTTATTATTTTTATTATTGAAAACACGTTAACAAAACTTTGTATATATCTTGTGTTGCTTAACAGGAATTTTTTTTGTCATATCTGATCCTCTATGATTTTGGGTGGGCTTGTAAGGAGGGTTTAAAATTTTCAAATATAAAGGTAGGTCATGTAATACATCATTGAAAAGCTTATTGAAAGAGAACACAATGGCGCAAACTAGAGCTTAATATCTTACTTCGTTTCCAAGTAATCGACAATCAAAGTTCTGAAAAATAACAACAACCTGCAGATTCCTAATATTAACAATATTTCCTAATGTTTCGTCCGACTAGGTGTGTTTTCACCCCCTAAGGCGGATCCTTGTGGTGCATTTCTTGGTCGTTTTCCATGGGGCTACTAAATTTCTAAATTTTAATCATGATTTCTACATTCAATAGCATTATTTGGAGGTGCCATAAACGGTGTTGTGAAAAAACCCTAAAAAGGGGGTTTTATGCATTTTTAGGGGTGACGTCGTGACAGAGACGCGAGACCCTGATTTTCGGAATCAGCGACGCAAAAAACGTGAAGTACAAGTGGTCTGGTCCGTGGGGCATTTCTCAGGTTATACCCCGCATTTTAGATTAGATTAGAGTAGATTTATTAGCCTCATTTACGGCATACAAAGTTCAGCAAAGCTGAAGTATACATGCGAGTTGTCCTACACTTAGAATACATATACACATAATACTTTAATATTTTAATAAATAAAATAGTTTAAACAAGTTAGAACAATAAATATACAAGATATAAACAAATAATAAATATACAAGATATACAAAAAATATAATACATTATTACAGACAAATCAACAATGTTATATAGCCTCAAGGACTACTTGTCAAGTACTCTCTCACTGAGTAAAATGCCCGCTCAGTGAGGTATCTTTTTAATTTTTTTTCAAATTCACACTGGGAATCAATTTTTTTCAAATACTGAGGCAGTCCATTGTACAAATTCAAACCTGAGTAATACACCCCCTGTTCAAATACCTTCAGTCTATGAATAGGATATTGTAGTATTTGCTGACGGAAGGAATATCCATGCTGGTGCCGACTGACCCCACTCTTGTGGGATTTAAAATAGAGCAAAACGTTCAAAATATTTAAAACATGGTTTTAACCCTGCCATGTTCAAAACATGGCAGGGTTAAAAATTGGATTTTTTTAAAATATATCTACACGAATCTCTATACTTAAAATTACAGATTATTCTTATTATCTTTTTTTGTAGACAAAAAATTTTTATGGACTCTACAGAATTACCCCAGATGGCTACGCCATATCTAAGGTGTGAGTAAACATAGGCATAATACACGGACTTAATTGTGGCATAACTGCAAGTTTTTGAGATTGCACGAAGTGCGAAGCACGCAGAGTTAGGTTTATTTAAAACAGAATGGATATATTATGTTCTTTATAATACCGTGAAGGTATTATAAAGTTTATTCGCTTTTTACGAATTGCTGATATATATGCAATATATAGTTTACCTTATATAGTAGTCGGAGCAATTCTTGATATTTTTGTAGTTACACTACAGCGCTGTTTCGCCGTTCACAGCCGGCTTCGTCAGGTGTAGGACTCAACACTTAAATAAAACAATACACAATAACACTGAACACACACGACTACTATATAAGGTAAACTATATATTGCAGAATGGATATGACATTTCCAGTTTAATTTCTCAACAATAATGATTCCCAAGAGTTTTGAGGAGTCAGTGCTTGTAATCATGGTTTCTAAATAAGGCAAAACTATTTAAATGTACTAAAAGCACGGGTACCTTTATTGACAGGGGAGGGGCGTTAGAGGTCGCTGTTTGCTATTTAGGAACAAATGATTCACTGTGTATCGGTAAGAAACTGTCTTATAGCCAATTGTCCGGCTTTGCATTTGTGCACTATTTCCCGGGTAAAATGGTTGAAACCAATCATCGGACAGTAAGCTAGTAGCACGCCACAGGTGTTTTGGCACTACTTCGCGGTAAAATATGCAGAGTTATATTTGTTGTTCGAACAAGGAGTGCTCGCCATTTATTCTTATTAGCGAATTTCCGTAGGACATATATAAGCTATTGCAATGACTCTTACGGTGAGACCTAAGGTCGGGAGTAGTAAACGAGCACCGATCATGGCCCCTAGAACGTGTTTTGGGGTGTCATTAAAACTTATATACATACAGAGTGTTCATAAAGTCCCTTTAACCCCCCTCATTATTTTTGTTACGGAAAATAATTTAACAAAACTTGTATATCTTGTGTTGATAACAGACACATTTTTTGACATATCTGACCCTCTATGATTTTGGGAAGCTTGGTGGGCAAGGGGGTTTAAAAATGTCAAATGTAAAGGTAGGTCATGTAAAACACCATTGAAAATCTAATTACAAGAAAAACGCAATGGCGCAAACTAGACAACTAAAATAACATACAACCTACTTATTCCTAATATTAACAAATTGTGATGCCTTTTTCCCTATAGGGAAATTCTTTGGCCCTCACAAAATAAAATGTTTGCCTCGGATACTCCGGCCAATGGCTGGGTTTCGTTCCAGGGGTCAAGGATGGAGGGGGGAGGAGATGGCTCAGTTCGGCCTAATCCTAGAGACGAGCTCTTATAGTATTAGGACCCAATTCATCACAGCCGAGGAAGTGGGGGTAGGGAAGGGATGGTACGACGCGGACGTTATCAAATTGCTTGCCACGCCTATACCCTATGCTGTCTCAAAAACTCTTGTATGTAGGTTCTCACCACACATACACCCTAAGACAACAAACTATACTTGTATGTGAGTTTGCACCACACATACACCCTAACCAACGAACTATAATGTATGTGAGTTCGCACCACACATACACCCTAAAACAACGA
>JAGFPH010011360.1:20254-34906 GCA_018207615.1 Philaenus spumarius
GCTTTACAGGCTGCGCGTACATGCGAACCGATCTTAACGTAGGTAATACGTGTTGTTGTTTGGACGTTTACGCTGAGTAACCGGTTCAGCTTGGCTCGTCCAGAGTAAGTAAAAGAGAGGAGCAGAAACGAACACGCGAGACAATGTAAACTGTGCTTTACAGGCTGCGCGTACATGTGCACACCGATCTTAACGTAGGTAATCCGTTTTGTTGATTGGACGTTTACACTGGGGAGTAGGAATTCTCATTGTGCTTCAAGAGCGAAGAATTATTATTTCTGATCTGCTCAAAAGCAGAAATTCACCACTGATGGTGCATTTTTTTTTTTTAAATGGCACTGGCAAACATGGAAATGTTCCATGCCAACATTTTCAGGTTGTGACAAAATTTATCATGAATAATGGATTTTTATGATTTACAAAGCTAAAAAGTATTTTTGTTCTACATTTCGAAGCTACTTCACGATTTACTATATTATTTAAATAAAATATAAATTAATAAAAAGCAAAGACCAGATGTTTATATATGCTAATATTAAATTTGATAATATGTATGTAAAAATCAGTTTATAAAAATATACATCCTAATTCCTCCAACATCCTCAATTTTAATATTTAACCACAATATCAATGCACTGATTTGTTCTATTAATTGTAATTTACAAAATGTAATTTAAATTGTTAACTTATCTATTCAATAAATGCGCTGGAAATACCTATTGCACGTTACCTTGGTGCGACTTCTGGGAAACGGCTTGTTTGTTTTTCTTTTCTTAGTCCCTAGACCTAAAGCTATAGTCAAATAAAACATGTATAATAAATACACGCCATGAAGTTTTATGGACAAGATAACTACCGTAATTTTGCACATATAGACTTATCATAAAATATTTAGATGTAAAATCTTAGTCAATTTCCGTCAATAAGCAAAATCAGATCAAGAAGATAGAAATATTGAAGATTTTTTGAAAAATAAAAAATCACAACAAATCTCTTGATATGAAAAATATTGCAGTCGTTTGAAATTAATATAGGCTACTTCCTAAAAGTTGTATCAAAAATTTGTTTGGAAGGTTTGTTGATAACACCAACCATTAGCTCAAGAGTGGAAAACTCAACAAAAAAACTCTGAACTCCCCTTTTAGGCACTGCTCAAATTCATTCAAAGTGAATTACACCTTCTAAATGGTACCTACAACTTGTTTACGGCCATTTGTTTTATACGACCGTTTCTTGATAGCGGCCACTCTTACTGCAAGGTGTGGAAAAAGTAAAGGTTGACAGTCGAAAAATACATAATTGTCTTAATAGACACATTATCGAACCAGCTTAAAATTACTATAAATTTTCTCAATATGAAGAAAATAATTTGCCTGGAACTATTAGTGCAAGGGGCCAATATATTTTTTTACTATTTAGCTTATGGTTGTTTCGAACTAAATGGTGGTAAATAAGTACCTGAGCCTGTAGGCCGAGTTGAAAGGAATTTTCAAAATAATATTTGATTACTAGTAATATTTATTATAACTATCACATATTATAATTTTTGGATGCATGGAAAGTGAGTGTAAGAGAGGGAGTATGTGTATTTCTGTCAATTAGACCATTGAAATGGCCCAATAATTGAAGAGCATAGTTAAATTTATTAATTACTCGCTTAAAATAGGAAAAAAATTTAATAATATTACTCTTTGTTTATTTAGACGTTTATATGTAAAAATAACAATACAGTAGAGCGTCAAAAATCCGAACTAATTGGGACCGAGGGCGGTTCGGATTATCAATTTGTTCGGATTTTTGAAAATAATCAAGAAAAGACCATTTAGGCTAAAACATACGTCCTTTAATCGATTAAAGTGGTTAAACAGTACAAGCAGTAATGTAATTACAATACAGTATGTAAGACTACTTACATATTATGATTTAGAAGAACCTGCACGTACACAGTAGGGTCAACATGATTACACTTGTAACTCTCAATTACAGTACAATACATAATTAAAAGTTCACTCGTACATTATAGGCTAGTTAACACAAACCAAAAATAAAAAAAAGACTGTATACTACACTACTGTATGTACGACACACTGTTATAATGATTGCACAAAGAGAAATGAATGAACTTTCTGTATGTATACTGCTAGCGCTAAAGCAGCTTTTTAGCGTGACAGTGAAAATACTTACAGCCACTCTGTTGTGAGGACGAGTGGGAGCAGGAATTAAGAATTGTTTTAAAAGAGATAATAATGTCAAACTGCGAAGAAGATTTTTGTGAAATTTTTAACGACGCAATAATTGGAATTTGCGAAAACGAAAACAAAATTTTTGCAGGGGCTGCCTCAGAACGCGTTCGGATTTTTGACGTTTCGGATTACTGACGTTCGGATTATCGACGCTCTACTGTAATTAAATTGAAATATGCATGGGTCGAACAATGTTGAAATAATAATAATAATGTTTTAGTCAATAAAATAATAACAATAATAATAAATAAATGAAAATAATAAAGTCAATGTTAATAGGGAAGAGAGAAGCAAGGTAAAGCCAACCTGAACAGATTTCACGGACAGGAAATGACAGGCCTTAACGTGTTTAAAAATTATAGAATAGTGTGGTCCCATAAGGACAATGTTAGTTCATAAATAATAGAAATTAATAACAACTACTGTTTATTCATTGTAAGAAAAAAATCTATTAAGAAAATGCTAAATAAATTTAATTTTACATTTTAATAATAATTTATTAAAAAAGATATGATTAAAAGATTTAAAAAAATCTTTTATAAAATATGGCTTTTTAAAATTGTACAATAAAGTAGAGCAGCCAAATAAGAATAAAGCAAATAACCACTAACTTCATACAAAACTAATAATGGTTATAATTAACTAGCTGGCCCGATCCGGCTTTGCACGAAAAGACAAATCAAAGTTAAATGCATATTAACAAAAAATATATATCAATAAATATATTACACTATGTACTTCTTATGGGCATTTTTAGTAACTTTCACCTTCCCAAACCCCCTCCCCCCTAAAATTTCGAATTTTTTTTTAAACCTTTCTTAGCAAACACCTACGGCCTTAGAGGAAGCTACATACCAAATTTCATTCAAATCCGTTCGGTGGTTTTGAGATTTCGTGATGAGTGAGTCAGTGGATGGTAGTTGGATTTTTTATCTTAAGATTACCAAAAAATGGGCTTAGAAATTATACTTGAGAATAAATTACATAATAAGAAAAGTAGATGTAGTAAAGAGGAAAGGCCAATAGCTAATAAGAGCATACATACATAAATACAAAAAATCGATAAAAGTAGTCAGAATTATACGAGTTAAAAATTTCTTAGACTTGAGAAAGTTGTGAATCAGGTAAATCTTAAAGTTTGGAGAGTGTAATATTGTAGTATATTGTATTGTAAGACTAAACTAGATTTGAATAAACCAAAAGAGGGAGAAGCTAAAAAAGTATTTTCGATTCATCAATTTAAAAATCCGTAACTAAAAACCGAAGAAAGCTAGAATAATTAGGAAAACAGATTTGGACGTTTTGGATTTGGACGTCCTCAAGAACCAACACATTAAAGATTTATCAATGTCGGCAAAATTAACTAGTATTTATTTTTGTTATAAATGTAAATTTTCGATTGTCATAATATTTCTAATCTATTTCTTTTATTTATATATTTTTGTATTAATTTTAATTTCTTAAGAATTTAATTGATCCCGATTTATTGATCTCTGTTTTTTGTACTTGCTTAAATCTTGCGAAATGTGCATCCTCAAAACGGGCACACCCATGAAATTTTCATTATTTTTTTCATTCCTTCTTTTTCTTGTTATTTTTCTTGTTTTGTTTTTTGATTATTTTGCGTAAGTAGGCTTTAGAAGTAATATTGTTCCTTTTTTCTTTTTTTTTTGTGTTTGTGTATTTTAGATATTAATGTGTAAGTATTAAGTACATTATAATTAAGTATTAATGTATAATTTCATATTTCAAAAAGTTGCATTGTTTGTTTAGTTTGTTCTTTAAGTTCATTATATTATATTTCTTTTTTTGTCTAAATCTTGATTGCTCGTTTTTTTTATGTATTGTGATAAAATGAATGGGAAAATATAACAATTAGTACCTTAGAACACAGCATAGTTTTTATAAAAACAACTTTGATTAATCAACCTGTACACAAAATGTTTGTTTTAAAAATTGTAATATCTTATTGTAATTACAGTATTGTAATATTCTATCAACATGATGGAAACAATATATTTATTTGTGACTACTATAAAAATAAATATATATACTGAAAATGTGTGCTACTTTTTGGCTTTGGCATTCACAAGGCTGATGTTTTATCTTAAGTAATCGTGATAACATAGCTTATGTCTTTACTTTTACAGCCCACCTATTGGTACAACATTAATCGATTTTGTATAATTTGTAATTCTATAATCTTTACTAATAAGTAAGGAAAGTAGGTCCGCTGAAGTAAACTGGAGAACTACATAACCCATTTGTATGGAACTTTTACTGGCATGTTAAAATATGCAAAGTCTCTAAGAGAGAGAGAGAGAGATTGAACAAGTGAAGTCAATCAAATCGTGCTCTTTTATTAATATTTAACTAGTAGGCTACATCTACATATACAAGCGGCTTGTCCTATTGAATACATTATATACATGAATAGGAGCTGCCCTCATCACCCTACACCAAACCAAGTGAACCGTACCCTAATCAATCGTAATTCCTGTGAAAATGTCAGAATATACAATAATCTGTTTGCATTTGCTACACCAGTAATCACCAAGAGGGATGGTGAAGGGAGCGAGCTGGAGTGGAGCCCCTAGATTAATATAAAATAATGTCTGAATTAACATTTAACAAGGATACATTCCTTGTAAACTATTACAGATAACATAATAATTCGACCACGCAGCTGAACCGCTGATGTGAGTTGAGCGAATTTCCAAAATTAAATTTATGTATGTTTTTGGGTTTCAAACAACTATTTTGGGAAATTGATCTACTCACGAAGGTGCTACCAGCATGTACCAAATATATTGCCATCGGTCACCACGGTAAAAGCCGTGGATTTAATTATGGTACTTTTACGGTATTTTACGTTTTTATTGTTATTGGGAGAACCAGATTGAATATAAGATCGCGTAAAAAAACAAAATGTGCAACATTATTTCGTATGTCTATTTTTTTAAAGAAAACTTCAAAAGAATTTAATTCTATTACGAAAAATCTCAAAAAATTGTTACTTCCTGTCGAAAATTTGGTCTACTTCCGATCAATTTTTTTGGCTAACGAACTCGTCCAAGCGTCTTACAAAACCAACATGTGTACCAAATTTGGACCAAATCGGACATAAAATGCGTCCATTAGAGTGCGCACACATATATACATGGTACTTCCGGTCAAAAATGTGGTCTACTTCCGTTAAATTTGTTTGGCTAACAAACTTGTCCAAGTGACTTAGACAACCAACGTGTGTAACAAATTTGGACCAAATTGGACGTAAAATGCGTCCGTTAGCGTGCGCACACACATAAAGTTATTTCCGATCAAAAATTTGGTCTACTTCCGGTCAATATTTTGGCTAACCACCAGTTCAAGCCACTTAGAAACCAGATGTGTGTACCAAATTTGGTCCGTAAAAATTTGGTGTGTAAAATACGTCCGTTAGAGTGCGCACACATACATACATAAATATATACATATATATACCGGGTGTCCCACGAAGAGGTCCCTATTTTTGAATTGATATGACAGACGTATAGAGCCAATACCACCTATAATACATGTATTATAGGTGGTGTTGATAGAGCGCGCTACAGAATTGAAATTCTACAGTCGTGACTAACACATATGTAAAAGAAATACCCCTGAGTATCAGTTAATTCTGACTGATCCAAACAAAATGGCGGAAAAACAAAAAAACAACAAAATCACCAATCGTATTTTAAGGGTAAACCTACTTTTATTTAGAATAGGAACAGCTACAGCTGTTTAGACTATTTTAAATCTATCAGCTGACTGCGTGTATCCACAACAATGAACATATTTGGTAATAAACATTGGCATTTGTTATTAAGTTGCATTGTAAAGTGTCTTGTGTACCATGCCGTTTTCAACTGAGCAAAAAGTGAAATGTTGTTCCTGGGCTATTGCCTTTGAAAATGATTATGAATAAATAAGGTGTTTTAGGGAAAGGTACCCAGGTGTAGTTCCACCGTCAAAGAAATCTATTCGTAAGTGGAAGACTATCCTACTAGAAACGGGGTCAATACAAAAAAAATACCATAGATCCTACAACATAGAAAATGAAGAAATCATATGTGCTGCTTTCATGGAATCTCCAAATACGCCTAATTCAGTAAGAAAGGTGGAATCTGCTACAGGGATACCGAAGTCATCTGTCCAAAGATATGCCAAAAAGAACAAAATCAAACATAAAACTCATTTAGTTCACGGACTGCTTGAAGATGATCCTGACAGACGATTGGAATTTTGTTCGAAAATAATTGAAAAGACTGACGTAGATAGCAAATGGCATGAAGGAATCGTGTTTTCAGATGAAGCGACATTTTTTATCGAACAGGAACTGTAAACAGGCATAATTGTCATTACTATAACAACAAAAATCCACATATCTTACAAGAAGAGAAATTAAAATCAACAGGTATAACAGTTTGGGCTGCTGTTACCAAGGATGGTGTTTTGTCGTATGACATATTCCGACAAACAATGACTGGAGAAAGGTATGCATCAGTTTTAAGCAATCACATAGTTCCTCATCTTTCTCAGCCTGAGATGAAAGACGTTTTTTTCCAACAGGATGGAGCTCCTCTGCATTATGCTAATGTGGCCAAAGCTTGGACCAAAATCTTCCTAACCGTTGGATAGGTCGTGGCAGCAGCTTCATGGACTGGCCCCCAAGGTCTCCAGACTTGACTGTTTGTGACATTTTTCTGTGGGGCTTTTTGAAGGAGAAGGTTTATTGTCATAACATTGCGACAGACGATGAACTAATGAGGTTGATCGAAGAGGAACTGTTGTTGATACCTCGAGAGTTGTTCAGCAAAGCTTATGACTGTTTTCTATTTCGTTGTCATCAGTGCATTGCGATCGATGGACATCAGTTCGAATAAGGTTTATGGATCAAATAGATTTAATTTATTTATGAGTTACTTATATCTTTAATTCCCTAACGTTGTTTAGTGCTTAGTAACATCGTTAAAATTCAATAATTATGTTGTAACACTTAAGCAAATAAAACTATTTTAACGAAAAGGTACTATTTCTTTGATATCCCGCCATTTTGTCCTAATGTGTCAGAATTAACTGATACTCAGGTGTATTTCTTTTACATATGTGTATGTTAGGACTGTTGAGTTTCAGGTTTGCAGAGTGTTCGGTGCATCTAATATATTAATTCAAAAATAGGGACCTCTTCGTGGGACACCCGGTATATATATATATGATTTCTAATGACCCCCTAAATGTGTTCTGGGGATCATGATCGGTGCTCATTTGCTACTCCCGACCTTGGGACTTACCATAAGAGCCACTGCAATAGCTCATTTTTCCTATGGAAATTCGCTAATAAGCGTTTGAATTTTACAGTTTGCAATAAAAATAACCTTAAATGTTTTTAACTGTTTAATCATTAAATTAGTTTCAAATTAAACTCTTTATTCCGTTTAGTCAAATTTCGTGTTTTCATATCCATCACAATGACTATATCCAAAAACCAGTAAATAAAAAAGTTCTTGTTGTTTATTTTATCCATGAAATATATAGGCATACAAATAGCTAACAATGTTCATAGGTTAAAACCAACAATTTTATTATGATATCGTATTTAAATACGATTATTTATTGATCACAATTTTAAAACTATGCCCGGTGTAATAATTTTAAAGAACAGAACGCATAGTTAAAGTTTTACCACACTAAAAAGGAGTGTAGTGGAAAGTAAAGCGAGCTTTTTGTGATATAACTTACAGAGAGATTCAAGAGAATATGTTTACATAAGTCAAATCGTCATGACCAAAGCAAAAAGTGGAAATTTGATGGAACAAACTACCTTTCAAGAACGTAATTCGCAAAAATCAATAAATAACTGGTAACAATTTATCCCGAAAATCGCTTAACTACAACTGAGATATGATGTCAAGTCAACGGTAACGAAGAATGGGAAGGAGTCTTCTATTTCATTTAGAGTACTCATCCAACATGGCCATACCATAAGGTTGGTTTAACGGAAACAACACTTTTCTTATACCAGTAAGCAATCTTGTAGAATATGTTTTATTTATAAAAATCAAGTCTACTTTTAATGGAGTAGCTGTAGAATATGGCAAGAAACTTAAATAATATTTTAACACTGCATTAAAAAATAGGGGCTGATAAAAAACAAATAAAAACATTAAAGGAAGAGAAAAAACCATAACAACACAAAAAGTAAAATAACACCTCCAAGTTAGACGTAACAATCTCAGAAAATAAAATAAAAATATACATCCTCTCATCCCTTCTGTTATAATAATCATAATAAAAACTTAAAATTAAATTTTAATTCCCTAGGCAACACATTGGACAATATAATTTGTTCAAAAATAATAATTTCATAAAGGTAAATAAATAAAGTCAATCAGACAATTGACCATTAAATTCAGACATCAGCTCATTGCGATAATTTTTTGCCTAATATATATTTTATATAACTTAACAGTTTTACCATTTTATAATGTTTAGCTTTTCATTATTTCTTAACCTATCTCAACCAAACCACTTTCTACGTATTTCTGCCAAGAAATTGTCCACGTTCTCTTTAGTCTAAAACCACATAAAGAGCATACACACCACACGTCTTCCTATTATGGGCCATAATTTAGCATCAATTGCGCACATTTGATTCTTAAAATTGTACTTGTTTAAAATTATATGTATACTAACTGACCCTTGTGAATATTTCGCACTTTAGTTGATTTAATTTAATTGATTTCCGTCATAGATTACACTTGCTTATAGAATGTAAACATTCTAACTAACAGCTGTCATGTTAGTTAAATAGATTGTTAATAGACGGTGCCTGAATCATATTATGAACTTTCATATAAAAGTTGTTTTAATCATTTTTTTAAGGAACTCATTAATTTTAAGTTATTTGTCTATTTTTCATCAATAGCGGGGAACATAAGTTTCAAAATTACGATGGAATTATTAGTTTTGATGAAGAATTAAGGGAGATATGGCATTACCACAAAAAAACACCTTTAAAAATAACATATGTAATTAGTTTTAAAAATAACTGTATCACGTCACAGTTTATGCAAAACGTCATGAAATGAAATAAATACCAAATTTGAAAAAATATTTTAGCCTTGATTTATAAATATATTTGAAAAACATATCAGTGAATAGACAGATAGACAACTAAACGTTTCGCAACTAATTGTGTATCCATAAATAATGTTAGTTTCACGTTCGATTCTGCAGAACTAACGTTCTCCTGAAAAAAGAATGCAATAGGCTACAATTTCCTGTATACGCGTAAATTATACTTTAACAAAAATCATTCTTGATCAATTTCAGTTGTATGTAAACATTTTGTAAAATATTTTGTTAAGTTTATAAACACCAAACCTAAACACGGCCCCATAAAATATTAATTAACTTTTGCCTTTACTTTTATAATTTCGTTTCGTCCGGAATTCAAATGAAACGAAGCCAAGGTAGAACGTGACTTTCTTTTTAATCCAAGTCTTAACCATGGACGTGGTTTCGTTATTCTTTGCTAAGTGCTTATGTACCCTTCCTTAATACAAACTCAAGGCGTACTTACAATGGCATACAAAAACATAAAGGGTAATTGTAATTTAATAGAAACAATGCAAACGTAAGTCGGGTCATAATAACCTAGTTTGAATATCATACGTGAGTTTTGCAGTTAAGTACTACTGCAGTCCTTTTTGTATAAAGGTACTACTTCCTCGCTGGTAACCTGATGTGAATGTACAGTGCACATGTGACGGGTATATTATTTATTATATAAACCTACACGAGTACTATAATGGCTCTTCCAACATGAGACACTGTAGAGGAGACATGCTCCACAGCTTCCTGGCTCTAACACAATTCAGTTTTATGTTTAGTAAATTGTTTGAAAGTAGTTTGGATTCAGAGCAGCAGTGAATATTGTAATTAATTTTTACAGTTAAAACCATTGTGAATCCTAACCGAGGGGACTTACTTGTCATAGTCCGAAAGATTCGCAGCAGTAGCCATGAGGACTTTCATCCCTAGAACCAGCAGACGTTACATAATGTACCGTCACTCCAACACATTTGTAACGAGTGATTGTATTGAATATTTGACCCACTAAAAATCTTTCAATCTCTAAAAGACAAACACCATTGGAAAGGTAATGTTTCAAACTTTAATTTTTGTATTTACAATTTCTTTCTAGAACGTATATTTACTTATGTAATCGTCGTTTTAAAATTGTAGATTTCTGTAAACCTGATTCCACGCGTGGATTCGAATACAATTGTACTGTTATTTCCCACTTATTCAACTCCCAGACCATCTACAGTAATATTTTGATCAAAATTATAAAGCTACCATGGGATTCGTCAAGATTTGATCTATCTAAAGATGCCTTGCAATCAGATGTCAGTACCGTACAATTTGAATGACTAAGCTTTCTGTAAACCCTTGCGATTGGACAGTTTTGAAACAGCACATTTTGTCAATTAAGATAACGCCCACAATCCCATTAGATTTCTTTATACAATTCTGTAGAAAAAACTTGCAGCTTTCATTCGATTTGAACTAAACTGGATATAACCAGTTTTATCTTTAGTCAAAGAACGGTGGAAAGTACAAGGTTTTCGTAAATTACAGCGGTGGAACGGGACTGTCTAGCCCATTTGATTTTCGCGGTAAATCCCAACGGACGTTTTTTTTCGTTTACACGCGGAATTTTTATTCGATTGACCTCATTTTGTTATTCAACTAAAGATATTTCAAACACTTTAGTGAACTAAGAAAAGACAAGTATATAGTTCTTTCTTTGATTTATTCTCTACACTTTGTTATAATAATATTTCATTTTTGGTCAAATAAAATATTCCTAAATTACTTTTTAAGCCAGGCCTACTTTTGTTAGCACCCTTGTAGATGGAACATAAAAACTAATGTAATCAAAATAATAATTTTGAAATTGATAAATGTTTTTATACAGTTCTATTTAGAACTAAATTACAAAACTTTTTTTCATTTATGGAAAAAATTACAAAAAATGTTTACTACTTCTTATGTAGACCTAAAGTTGAACTTTCATTTTTCGTAACTGAACATTTTTTGTTTTTTGAGCTAATAATTTTGTAAATTTTACATCTATCATTTTTTTACTGGCATATATAAATTCTTTGAACATTTCTCCAAAAAAAAGTTACGGAACACTTTTGGATTGGGGTTCATTTACTATTTTTTGGGAATTTTTGAAAAAATCCTTGAACACGCCAAAAAAAACATTTTCGTTAAAGCCGCCGGTTCGAGGGGAACCATATATCGCCCCACGGTAACTAGTTGTTCTAGTTACCGTGTATCACCCTAATCATCGAATAACCCGGTTCAGTTTTTATTTCGATAATCCTCGTCCCAATCCGTGCAGCAATAAGTCAACAGTTCCTTGAAGGACTGGAACACTCAAGTTTGGCCTTTTTAAATAAATAAATTGTTTTCTCAAGTCAATGATCTTTCGATAAATAATCAGCTGCGCAATTGGTTCCAAGGAAGTCATCCTCATCACGTCTTCAAGCCATAGTTAAGCCATAGTCAAACTACTGCTAAAACGTAGGATATTACGTAGTATGTTTTTTTTTTTTAGGGCCAAAAGCACCAACGGTCTTTTATCAGCTGAAATTTTACTTGTACTTGTATTACAACTACAAACATCGATGATCTTCACCAGTACAAGAACAAAGGGACTCAAACCATTGAAGAAAGTTCTTCAATGCTCAAACATAAAAGCCAGGTTATAGTCCATTCGTTCCCGCGTGGCACCTAAGAGATAGCAGACCCTCGATCTCGCACGCACACTCACGAGCGCCCGGTCCTCGTGCGGCGTAGTTATACAGCTTCATGATACAGTTACAAATTATGACACATTTAGATTAAATCATAACTCAAATTAAAATATGATTTTCGAAATCTTCGTTAAATTTCGAGAAAAATGAGTCCACTCAACATATAGTTACAGTTATAGGTTCCCTTAGCTACAAGATACGAGCCCCGTTCTATTATATCTAGCATCGCTGAGTTTTATCTTTATTTTGATTCATAAGACCTCCTCCTGAATAATCTCCGCACATTACATAATCACCCTGTATATATTTTGTTGTATTTATTATTGTTGGCTTTATGAACCAATGCGCTGAAATGTGAAAAATAATTAAATAAAAAGTTTTCCTTGAACATTCAAAATATTGAATCATTTGTATTCCAGTAGCAACAAAAGTTGATTCCTAGTGACTAAGTATTCAAGTCAAATCAAAGATTGTATTTTCACCAAAATAAATATGAACTTTTTATTCGTAACTCAGGTCTCAATAATATGCTTATCTTTTACAAAATTGTGGGGAAGTACGTTTTAAATTTTTCGGAACACCCTACATATTAAACCGGGTTTTAGAATTCACCAAAGATAGTCTTAATCTTTTATTATTTCATTAATGTGTCTATCACCTACTACATCTAGAAGCTTATAGATATTGAAATGTAGGCTACTAGTATGAGGGGCTTTTGTCCAGTCGATTAGATTTCAATTATTAGCTATTTTAATCGATGTATTATCAGGAATATGCATGTATATTTATTATGTATTTTAAACAAGTATTATAATTATTGTAAGTTGCTTAATTTGGCAGAACGTTGCATTTAAGATCATAATGACTGCAAACCATATTACTCTAAGCCTCTGAAGACTATTACAAGAAAGATAGCGTTCGTCAGCGTCATTAGGCTCGTTGAGATGGAAATCCTCGATACTTGAGGTCTAACAATGAGTTTACGGTAAGATACAGAACCTTTATGGAAATTGTTTGCAACTCTTGCTTATACTGAACCAAAGTAGTGTCATAAAAATTATGTTTTTATTCGCAGAGTAGAATCTAAAATTAATTCATAAAGCAGTAGTAGTTGCTTGTTTAACAAAATGTAAAATCGAATCAGCTTCTTATCATGATAACTCCAAAATAATGTATTTTTAATTATATTTTACCAATAGTATTAACAAAAAACTAAGAACATAATATGTACTTTTTTTTGTTTCAGTTTAGTTTTGTTTTTAGTTTTAGATAGTTGTAAGTGAATATCTTTCGCTAATGTATCTGTTGAGTACAAAGTAAACAAGAGTTTACAAATTTAATATTTTGTTTTCAAAAATGTTAAAAAATTAACAATTGATAGTACTGAAAAGTGTTTGCTATTACATAACCCAAGCATTAGGTTAGTATGATAAATGTTTGTCTCGTGTTTCAATTGTTTTCCTTTTGTTTGGTTACAAACTACACTAAATGTGTAGTTAACACTAAAATTAGCAAATCTGAATAGATGGCCATGCTTTCACAGAAAGGTAAATTAAATTTTTTTTAGTGGAAAATAAAAGATTATATAAACCATAAATAAAACCAATTATTTATAACCTAACTTTTAAAAAAAATTGCGTAATATATAGGCCTACATTATGCAGACTTCATTAATATAAGTAGGCTTAATTTAATAGGTGGGCAATAATTGTATATTATATAATATATAAATAAAAGATAATGTATTTTATTCTTTGAATTAAATATTACAAATCATATAATTTTAAACAACTTATTCACCAATATAATATATGTATGTATACAATCCTCATTGCTATTTATTGTGCAACTCAACAGCGAGAGTTCAACTATCCTCAATTGCAGCTATTTTAAATTAGTATAACTACTTATGTAACAGTTTTGAAGATTTAACAAATTAGCTTTAGCTATAGGTTGTGTCAGGATACATTTTTAAACTCCAATATCCTAATGTCTTATATAATTAGCATTAATAATAAAAAGTTTATATATATATTAAGACGCATTAATGAATGAATACTTAATCAAAACTACAATGCTAGAAACAAGTCAGACAGACGATGTAGAATATCAAGAAACCAGGATGTAGAAGCGGGAGAAAAACAAAGTACTGTACGTAAGTAGATTTTAAAATGTTATTGTTGTAAGTTGGATCTCGAGAAGTAAAGTTAATGTCAAACGACATCATTACTACTATTTTCATGTGTAAAATTAAAATACAAAATTTATTAGAACATAAAATAATTGTAACGGGACTGCTTTATTAGAATTAGATGCAAAGAGGGTTATACCTGAAGAAATTGAAGTCAGTTCCTATTGAAGTCAGATGAAATTAGTTGCAATAAAACCTACATGATCGAGGGTCTTCAACAACTGTAACGAGAGTTGCCTTCAACAACCCTAACGAGAGTTACCTTCAACAACGCTAACAAGAGTTGCCTTCTACAACGCTAACGAGAGCTGCCTTCAACAACGCTAACGAGAGTTGCCTTCAACAACCCTAACGAGAGTTGCCT
>JAGFPH010011361.1:0-17729 GCA_018207615.1 Philaenus spumarius
AATATAACTTTAAAATAAGCATTATATGTCTGAATATATTCTATAATAGCGTAATTTCAAAACTTCACAAAATTTCAAACTAACATTTTAAAAAGTAACCCGAAACTAAAAACAGACAGTGAATTCACACATGGAAAACATATTTTGTTCTTTATGCTACATATATTATCTAAGATTCTAATCACAACCTATAAAACACAGATCTATAGAACAAAGTAAAAATAGTTTTAAATCGTTTTTATTCATGCAGTAAATTTTAAATTGCTCTAATCTTACCTCCATTCATAGAAGATTTTTACAAACTTCAAATAATTTATTACTGAATTTTAATTTAAAATATTTAATATCTTTGAAAAATGATGTCAATCACAGAGTGTTTGACTAATGAGATTTGTCCGTTAAAATAAAATCTTTTGTTTGTATGAAAAATATCGGACTGAGTTTCTGAGATTTTATTTATTGCTATTTAGCGTTATTAAAACAATTTATGGGCAACTTCATAACAATATATTGTTTCGAAACATGTAATTAAAAGTGAAGGAGTAAAGAGAATAACAATTTGAAGTCACAGGACGGACCTTATAAGGTAATTCATTTTTATAAAGAAATTACGTTTATTTTTATCTTATTATATTATACTAGGAGATAAATAATCCATGTTAAAACTTACGACCCTCCTCCACACACACACATATGTTACATAAGTTCTTACAAAGATGTACAATTTATCATAACTTCAAAGCTATAAGATGTTAAATAGTATTAAATTTTTAAATAAAATTATTAAGTTTACGATGTAAAAGGAGTTATATTAAGTAGACCTACTTCTAAACAAAAACCTTACATTAAACGTAGATATGCTAATTATTTCAAAGAATTAAATCGGTTCTTAGTGGAAATACCACTGAAAAATATCTACACATAAATTTTGAGGCATTACAATAAAAATCTGAACATGAGGTGAACCGATTTCGAGAAATTCGCAAGGAACATCTTTTACGCCAACAACGCTTACCGCCAGGCCAACTTCAATTTATACTTTAAAGTTTAACTATTTAAAAATAACTTATAAAAATCACTATACCTTTATTTCGCAAGGTTAAAAATTGTAATATATTATGTAGACACAGAGAATAAAATAGATATTAATATGACATATTCTAAGGAAGCCACAAGAAGATATTAAAAGACAGGCTCGCCATTTGCATCTGCAAAGAAGTCGTAAAAACGACAGAGAGAGATTTACCTGGAAGCGGAGAATTGAAAAAGAAATGTCAGCTGTCAACACATCGCTTGGAAACATATACAAATGCAGTGGCTCAAAATGATATTTTGTTGGAACCTACATGATACGCACTAAATAAATAATGGTAATTGAGTGAAATAAGTATTAGAATAATCTATACATGTAGATTGACCTGATGTAAGAGATTTAATTAATTATGATTAAAATAGATCTTGTTAACAGTGATTAAAACTTCATTAGATATTAATACGTTTCTTTAAATATACAAGGGTTTTAATTGAAGTTGATGATATGATTCTTATTTACAATTAAAGGAAGAAATCAATAAAGTATTTTTATAAAATATTTAATTAAATTAATACTTGCTAAAATTTAAATATTCGATTATGTGATCCATACAACTTAAATACTTGAAAATAAACTTAACGCCTTTACATAGTGGATGTATTCTATAATGTATACAATCATGTTATATAAGAATGCCGGGTCTTTTTACAGGACAAGTCTATAGGAGTTTGCTACTAAAGCACAAGGCGTGCTAAATAATACAGTCATGGTGCTATGAGAATTGGCCGCAGCAAATGTGGAACATTTACGAACCTTTCTCACACTACAGATTCATTAATACAGTTTATAATTAATTATAAAACTATATTCCATTCTTATTTGTGGTAGCCTAACTGGATTGTGTATAAATATATATATTTACCTTTACGATCTGTCTAACAATCCTGGTTTTTCGTCGACTTTAAATGACGGCCGTTTCGACTATTTTTTCAGTCATTTTCATTTTTTTTTTTTTTTTTTATTTTTTTTTTTTTTGTGTTTAACGTCCTACTGTTTTGCACTTAAGGCTAATGAAGACGGGACCTACAGTTTTACGTGGAATCCGAACCACAGCCAACGATGTCTGTTAAGAAACCATTTAGAAAATTATCCGGGTCAATGGGAATTGAACCCGGAACCTTTCCATTGATGGTTGCCATGACGATTGATAAAGCAATGACGCTTTTTCATTCATTTTCAAATTACAGCTGTTAGCACACTGGGAACTTTGTCACAAATAAAAACATTTATACACACATGACACTTAATGTACATTACAAACATATAAAGATTAAAAACACATTTGAACCGCGGCATAAGATATTCTGCACATGTTACCGTGTTCAGTTAAAACTCGCACTGTCGGATGTTAGTGTCTTACGTTACCGTATTCGGATAGTAGCCCAGTCGGTATAGGTTACAACTACCAGTAATTTGCAATACGGCTGAATTTTTTTTTAAAAGTACATTAAAGTATGTAGATTAACATAAAAAAAAGTTTACCAGTCTATCGATTTCCCAAAATCGAAAAAAAATCGATTATCATTTTTTTTTCGATTATCCTTAATATTTTGAGCTGGGATGAAGATAGAGGAAAATAAAACATACCACCGTATAGAGGAGGTATTTTTCAACAAAAAAGGTAATATGTATTTATTTCGTCCGAGTATTGGTTTGTCTGGAAAAAATTCGATAATGCAGGTATGTATTTTGCAGCAAGGGAAATCACTAAAAGGTTACATCTTATTCATATATGAAGCGTTGGCTCATTCTAAATTGGCCGAATTTTAATATATCGAATTGAAACTTGACATAGGAGTTAAAATATATATTTTAAACATTTATGCTGAGTCTCAGCTTGTTATCTTAAAAATTACCCGATCTAGGAGTCGATTTCGATTATCGATTTTAGGAGTACCGGACCCACGAACTAATTTCAATCTATTCCAGTTTCGTCAATTTTTGGAATATCAACACCAAATTTGTTTTACAAGTTGGGTACACCAGTATAAATATTCTTAGTAAGTATGAACGATTTTTTTCTTGTTATTTTTAAAAACGAGGCGCTTGAAAATAGTCTTCTGTTTTACCTATCTCGTTTTAACTATACCACTTTTGGATTCAACGACTCCATTTTCGACATTTTTGAACATATCGATTTAAAAATTGGTACAGAAGTTAAAAATACAATTTTTCTTTGCTATACTTATTTTAAAAACTATATTTAAAAAAATGACTAATCTGCAGCTGATGAACTCAAGCGTTTTGATAAAAAATCTAAAAAGGTCTAAAATTATACTTTTTTTAATTTACTTGTGCTTTTAAAAGTAAATAATGAAAAAGGTTTATACTCCTTGAACTTGTTTGAATATATATATTTAACTTGTAAAAAAACTTTCAGGTTGATATTTTGAAAATGTTCTAAACTGGAGCTGTTTAAAATGAATTGGTGGGTCCGGTACTCCTAAAATCGAGAAACCCATTAATAAGTCAAGTGGCTCTAGATCGGGTAATTTTCAAGATAACAAGCTGAGACTCAGCATAAATGTTTAAAATATATATTTTAACTCCTATGTCAAGTTTCAATTCGATATATTAAAATTCGGCCAATTTAGAATGAGCCAACGCTTCATATATGAATAAGATGTCCCCTTTTAGTGATTTCCCCTGCTGCAAAATACATACCTGCATTATCGAATTTTTTCCAGACAAACCATTGATCGGACGAAATAAATACATATGGCCTTTTTTGTTGAAAAATACCTCCCTTACACGGTGGTATTTTCTATTTTCCTCTATCCTTATCCCAGCTCGAAATATTAAGGATAATCGAAAAAAATATGATAATCGATTTTTTTTCGACTTTGGGAAATCGATAGACTCTTAAACTTTTTTTTATGTTAATCTACATACTTTAATGTACTTATAAAAAAAAAATCAGCCGTATTGCAAATTACTGGTACTTTTGGTCTAAATTAACCTTTACCGACTGGCCTATAGCGCTGTTGGTCGGTTGAATTAAACTGGGCATTGTTGTCCAGCTCCTGTAGAATATCAAAAAGTGTGTGTGACTGGAATTGAGATTTGGCATTCAATAAAATATCAGGGTTTGTTTTTTGTTGTTTATAGATTTCCTACTTCTCTCTGGCGTTCATTACGGGCCCCTTTCTGCATTTCTGTATTATTTCCAAATTTGATTTTATGTCTGTATATCCGTGGTTGGTGTCAATGAGATGTTCGGCGAATTTAGAATGTAGTGATCTATTTGATGTGGATGATGGGAGGTGCTCTTTGAACCGTGTACGGAATGATCGTCCTGTTTGTCCTGTGTACATTTTGGGGCAGTCATCGCATTTTATTTTATATATGCCATTACCATAAAATTTATCAAAATGTTTAGTTTTAGGTGGTCTTAGCAGTTGTCCGATGTTATGGGAAGTACGATATGTGACGTGGTACCCTTGTTTGTGGAATACGTTCCGTATTGGGAATTCTAAAGTTCTGTTGTATTCCATTGTTACATACTTTATTTTTGAGCTATCAGGTGCGTTCAATCTTCGTTTAGTTTGTTTTTTTATTTGTCTTTTAATGAGTGAATCTACTGTATGGCTCCCGTAACCATTGGATGTGGCTATAAATTTAATTGTATTTAATTCCCGGTTATAGTCTTCAATGTCCATGGGTAGACTATTAGTCTGTAGACAAAGCTGTTGTAGGTGGCGAGTTTGTGGGCTATTGGGTGATTGGATGTGGCGTGGATAGTATGGTTGTTTTGGCTGGGCTTTCTGTAAATTTTGAATTTGTGCTTGTTATGCGATTTCATTATTGTGAGGTCTAAATAATTCAGGCTTTGGTTTGATTCATTTTCCTGGGTGAACTGTAGGTTGGGATGTATTGAATTTAAATAGTTCAACATTAAACTTATTTGTCTTGTGGTACCGTTAAATAAACATATAATGTCGTCGACATATCTGTAGTAATAATGTATTCTGTCAAAGTTCCCAGTGTGCAAACAGCTGTAATTTGAAAATGACTGAAAAAATAGTCGAAACGGCCGTCATTTAAAGACGACGAAAAACCAGGATTGTTAGACAGATCGTAAAGGTAAATACATAAAACTATATTGTGCAAAATAAGTTCAACTTATCAGTCATAAATGAAAACGCTTATGAACCATGACTGTAGTTTAAATATGATAAACTACTCACTATTAAATTCGCACACATTTCATAAACATGTAAATATCTCCTTAAATGTTGAAGAAATAGATTAGATTGTTTTGAATTGTTGAAACAAAATAAGTAACTTAACTATAAAAGACTCACTAACGTAATAGGGTTATTTAAAAAAAAACTATAAAGTTGATAGTTTATTTAAAGTTAGTACTACCATTGATTACAAGTATAGGACCTTAATCTGGACATGCTATTCTAACTATCGGTACAGCGTTACCTGGCGGGAGGAGTTTGCACTGTTTGTCGTAAGTGTGTTGTGAAATGGTTGATTAACTATCTCAATTTTATCTTCTAAACTTGCTACAAAAGATTTCTTTGCGATTCCAATTATTTGTCTACTAGGTGAGTTTAATCAACCTTATCTTGTAAAGTAATAATAAAAGGTACCAAGTACATAAACAAAAGGATAATTCAAATATTTAATTACTTATTTGTTGTATGCTTTTACAGCGCTGCAATGTCACGGATCAGTACCTTTTTGTTCGAACATATTGATATCTGTGTAGCAACACATTAGCAGTAACTATTTAAGTAGTTAACAAACTGATAAGCTGAAGTAGATTTATGAAAAATGTCATTGATATTTGTATTACAGTTTTCAATATATACAGTTTTTGATTCCCTGTTAGTTTTAAATTGGATTTACATTTTCCTGGTTGTCAAAAGGATTATCACCTTAAAATGTAAATAAAAACAATTTTTCAACAATTCCCTTTACATTTTCAACCCTGGCACTAATTCAAATAAACCAACAATGAAATCTCATTTTAATGAACCTTTTCCAGTAGCTCATATGATTTTTACGGATCACTTGTCTACCATGCATGACTCATTGCAGATGATTCCCAGTGCATACGATAAAGAAAATCTAAGTCATAAAGCAAAGCATATCTTGGACGACACTTGGCCACCTTGTGATGTGTCACCGGGTTGGATTTATAACAATGAGAAGGGAGAGGGTAGGACGGGCGAGGGGTGCTAATTATACCCTTCACCGGTGCGTGAATGTAACCTACATTGTGTGATAAATTTACCCTCGGTAAAGCAAACTCGGGTAAAGGGTAATTTGTTAACTGCGGAAAATTCACTGCTGATATGACTTAAATTTGGGTTTTCTTCAACTTTATCAATTCTCTACTATCACTCAAAAGGTAATTATAACAAATACAATGTTTGCTATGTTTTATTATTTTAATCAAAATATAAGAATTAATTAAGAATTAGTTAGATTTTTTCCCCTTTCTAAAATGTTTACCCTTTCTAGAAAAGTTGAGAGTATAGATTTATAAACAAAAGCGGACACAAGAAGTGTGTATAAAAACCGCTCTCGTAACCTTCATATCTCATTTATGTGTTGTGCTGTACATTTTTTTATTTTTTATGTGCATATGTTTCATTTCATTAAAAATCGACGCACATTAACTAATGCAAGATATAATTTTAAATTAATTTTTATAATGCCTTTCAAATCGGCGAATGGAGAAACCTTTTTGAAAAAGGTCCAAAGGCTGTGAGCAGTAAGTTATAAAATAAGTTAACATTTTTAATTCATATAACCAGTCCAGAGTATGGCAATCAATAATAATTATATTTATTCCTTAATTTCAAAACTGCAGCAATACAAATGTGGAAAACAAACATAAATCAATGAACTAACTTTCAGATTTCATATAAAATGATATCATACAAGTAAAATCTAAATAAAAAGTCATGTCCGACATAGCTATAAAATAAAGGTGTCTAGTCGCTCTGCAGGCAACGAACTTTAATAAACAGTTATCTTTATACTATTTTATAATATATCATAAATACAAAATGTTTGCATGTAGCAATTTAAATCAAAAACTACTTTCCAATTTGTACAACCCTTTTACTCAGGGGTGCCTACAGCATGGTTTGATGGCGCAAGTTGCGCCATCAGAATTTTTTGGGGGGAATCAATTTTTGGGGTGTTTTTCACAGTTTGGGGGGGAATTTTCATATGTTCCTGATTAAAATCAATATAAAATATGAAGATTTGACTATTCCCCCCAAGAAACTAGGAGATAATCTGTTGTTTCTATGTGTTAAAAATCTCCAATTAATCGTGTGAAAGTGCCGTATTATTATTGACAGCCAGGCAATTCGACTACTACTGCTTGTGGTGCAGTGTAGAGACGAGCCGATAGAGGGTGCCGCGTGTGGTGTAAACAAAGTATAAACATATTATAGACATTTACAGCATTGAGAGCCTGCCAAGGTCATTCTGCAAACAACTGCCCTCCCCCTCACAACAGTCCCAAAACCATGGTATAAAACGGTGTAAGTAGATAAGGGGTGCTACTCAGAAAGACGGGTTTTGGATGGATTCAGCGCATTTCATCAGATGACGTCACGGCTCGAATTAAAAATGCAGCCTTTCGTCCAAACTGCGTTTGCGCATAAATCATCAACAAATGTCTTACTAAGTGTATATTTTTGGTTTCTGTATGAAACGTGCTTTCCAACAGTATGAGTTTAACGATACAAATATGAAATTTACTATACCGAATTACCTTCATTTTATGCTCTTTAGCAGGGCCGGATTTAGCATTTTGGCGCCCCTAGGCCCAATAATTTGTTCCGCCTCCTAGTCTGGTTAAAGTTACTTCCCCAAAAACCTTTATTAAAAAATTATATCAGGCCTATATGTTAATTGCTTAAACACCACTCCACGATGCAATTTTATCATTGCAAGTTTTCTGAGTAATTTACTTGGTTCTGGGCTTAACAAAATGCCGTCTTAAAACACTTTTAGTAATTTTATGTATTAAATAGTGAGCTCACGTTTGTCGGACTGAAACAAAACGATCCAACCCGCAGAGCATTCCCGCAACAAAGCATGGCCATTGCTATGTTTATAACTTAGGTTCTGTTCAATTTAGTCATTTGGGCAAATAAGTAAAAAAACTCTGTAATACATTATAAAATAGGTTTAATCTCAGAAAAAAAGCTTACATGAAGTATTTGTAAGGAAGTTGATGCGTAATGTTGAAAAATAGTTTAACTTTACCAACAATTTGTTCCAATGAACTTCAAAATCAGAATGATTTTTTTGTAATCAATTAAAAAATATGTTAAGTTATGGCTATTTATTTTTATTTCTAGATATTTTTCTCTCGGCCGTGCGCCCCCTGGGAGATTGGTGATCCAGCCCTGCTCTTTAGATTGGTGATTTCGAAAATGAAGTGAAATAAATTGTAAAAAAACTTTCCCACTACACATAAATATAGCGTAGAAAAAGTTATTATTAAAAATAATTTGCATATTATTAGAAATATTCGTCTAAATTCAAATAGGGTTAAAGGTTGATTATTTTCTAACTTCAATATCAAATCTTCATCGTTATAAACTACGTTTAGTTAGCTTTAAAACGATAACAAATTCATAATTTTTAAATCAGCGGAAGTGAGTGAACAAGTTTGTCTTGTCGTCTAATCAAAGAAAAAAACTTCTGTTCAAATCATAAAAAAATCCATTGAAAGTAGTATTACTATTCACTTTTTTTAAACTAATTTTTAATACAAAATAGTTTTATTGACTTATGTATTGCTTGTTTCTTTTTGGATGGAAATAACTTTCTTTATTATTTATTTATTTTACATATTGTGTAGTTTTGTCCTACATTGTTTTGAACATTGTTGGTCTTATATTCATTTTTTGACCCTTGAGTCAAAAAAAGTGGTTTTTACAAAAAGTCTGTCTGTATGTATACAAAGCTAGAGCGAAAACTATTCGATCGATTTCAAACAAATTTTCACCAGACATGTCACGTAGGCCTGTATAGATGCACGAAAAACGGGTTTGAACAATTTTGAAAAACGACCCCCATTTTGGCCAAAAAATCAGTTAGGGTATTATTTTTTTTTTATAAAAAAACGGCTCTAACAATTTTGATCAAATTTGGCTTATTTGCAGCTCTTAAGGTACCCTACCACATGCAGAAAACCGTATCTTTCTAAAAATTCTTGTTTAGCTAATAATAGTAATAATAATAACTGATTTTTAGGGGTTTTTTGGCAAAAAGTGGGTTGTTTTTCAAAAATGTTCAAAAAAAATTTTCGTGTATCTATACAGGCCTAATTGACGTGTTTGGTGCAAATTTGTTCGAAATCGATCGAATAGTTTTGATCTCTAGCTAATAATATTTATTAGTTAATCTCCTTGTTTGAAAACACCTCTCCTACCCCTCCTACAATAATTAAGTCACTGTGAATCTGTTTAATAATTTAAATATGTTTGTGAGAAAGTATGTGCCAGTTTCAGGTACCGTTTATTTGAAATGTGTTTTTTTTTTATAACCTTTCTGTAGTATATTTAACCCTAATGTGTGTACAATTTCTGTAAGTTGCTCTAATTTTCTGTCATGGTTTTAATGGTTTCAAATTGTCTAGTTCCCGTGCTATTGTGGTTTTCCGCAATTCTTAAGTATTTTTTGGTGATTTAGGTTTTTTTTTGAAAAAGTTGTTAAATTTTCCTTAGATTATTTGGTCTAGTGTTCTATTCTCCATTGTTATTATATGTTCGCAAATTTCAGGTCTTAAACCCTGTATTACATGTGATATTATTTGGTTGTCTTCGACGTTACGGTATGTAATTAATAGATTGATTTTTGATTTGGCTGTCCATCCGTAAGCTCTTGAAGCCACTTCTTATCTAGATTTATAAATGTATGTATATCTTCAAATGGTAAGCCATGATATTGGGAGGGTTGAACTAATGGTATTTTCTCTTTCCTCTCTATTTCAGTGTTTGTTTTCGTTTTTTATTTTATTTGGGTGTTGTCTTGCTTCTTCGTAGATGTGTTCGTTTTTTCTTTGATTGGACTATTTAAAATTTTGAAAGATCACATTTAAAAATTTTTGTGACAACTCATGATTTCGTTCAGTGATATCTTGTTCGATGAAATTTGACCTGGTACGTCCGTTTTGACTTCCATTTGCTATCGGGTTAAGGTATGTTGTGATTGAAGCGACTGGTGCGATCATAGCTCTGCTATTGTCGCTGGAAGATAATCGCGGAGCGATGATCGCCGTCAGACTGTTGTTATTGAAGCGATTATTCTACCAGTCGCCCGTTCATAACAAGACAACAATACCATTTTGAACAATGCAAAGCAGGCGCCGGCGATTATCACTCTGCGTAGTTATGTTTATTTTTCTTTTGCTAAAATGGCATAAAATGTCTACTTTATTTGGGAGAGGTAACCCACAGGCAGGTTTTGAGGGGGATTTGCGCCATAGGCTTTGGGGGGGATGGGCACTCCTGCTTTTACTGATATGTTATATAATCCTGGATGACATTATGCTATGTTTCATTGTACTCTTTTTCATGATGGTAGTAACTGTAAGAGATGAAAAGTGACTTATAAAATCATTCATTTTATTGCCATTTATGGCTACTTGTCGTAAGTACATAGTATAAACTCAAATTACAGCTTTTAATAGTTCCTTGTCCGCTTTGAAACAGTTTGTCGTAACGAGTTTTCTGTCCTTATTGATTTATTTGGGTTACGTTGTTTTATTTATCAAAGTTTATATTATGACACATGACCGTATTGCATTAAACAATTATACATGTCTATAGCCTGAAGTTCTAACTTACATTCTCTAGTCACAAGCATTTTAAATACCAATATGCTTATGTTGGCATCACTAATCTGTTTCCTAAAAAAAAGATCAGGTGTCCTAAAGTAAGTTTACACTGTTTTATAGTAATAATTCACACAAATAATATATTTATAAATTTATTAAGTATTAACAAACACAGTATATATTTTGTTATTAGAAAATATTTGTAGTATACAAAATTCAAATGTTTAGTTCAGATATGTTTCTGCACTCTTCTACTTCCATCTAATCAGAGTTAATTAGCGATAGCGTTCTTATCTGCCACCTCATCCTATTTCTTTGTTTCGTGTCAACACTACTCCATCCGTATTCTTATCCTCCGTTCAAAAACACTCTTTAATTGGCGTTTTCTTTCCTGTCCGCACAGTGCCTCTTCAATATCTCAATTATTTAGATAATCCACAGAGAAAAACTCTTATATTGTATTTAGAGAGTATAATAACATGGTACGATGTTTTATGGCAAAATCGGGAGATTAAAATAACAACACTATATAAAAAAGTTAAAAGTGTTGCCAATACATCAGGTAAAGTAATAGTTAGGTAATGTAGGTGGTTGGTATTAGTTCAAACTCATTCTACTTTTCTTATACTGGGCTTCTTTGTACAACATGTTTTACTTGTTGCTATACCATTTTATTCTAACAAACACCGTCTATCTATGAACATTGTCTATGTCATTTCTTATTTGTTTTTAATGCAAAATTATAATATTACTCTCTAAAACAGTATATTACTGATTATACTTTTCTTATTCCAGTGAGACATCTTTGTGCAGTATGTTCTTTATTTATTATTATTTTTGCTATACCTTTCCTTTTAACAAACACCGGCTATCTATGAACATTGTTTATATCATTTCTTATTTGTATTCAATACAAAATTATCCTATTACTCTCTAAAACATCTTTAATTCCGACTCCCTTTCTTAAACTAATCCTGAAGAAACACACTGAGTGTGAAATTAAATTAAGTGTTCTAACGTTATCACATTTTTTGTGTTAAAGTTGATACATATTTTAAAATAAAAAGTGATTTCATTTAGAAACAGATTTTAACTGTCATTTCCGGGGAAAACTTAAAACCTTTATTACCTTCACATAAATTTACAACATATAAAGACGATTTTAAATGTCTTTAAAACTCATATTTCGCGACCAAAACTTCAAAATAACAAAAACGTTATTTGATAATTTTACAACAGGATAAATCATTTCCTTACAATATGGTAATAACATGCAAAAAAGAAGATGCTGAATTTATATGTATACTTCCAAGCCATAAACTGTTTCCTCAATTTACGCCTTCATTTTGCAACTCCGTAAAACTGCCGTCTTTACGAACAGCTACAAATTACTTGCTCTCTCAATATTTCCCTCTCGTAACCTTGTTCATAACTACACCTGATATATTCCACGTAATAAACTTTACATAATATGTAATACCTGTTCTTATATCCTTCTATCACTTACCTAGCTGTGCCACAATGTTGTTTTATGTATTCTCAAATTCCTCGTTTTTTTTTAGTAGAACAGAAGCCTACAAGATTTTACAAGTTACTAGTTACATGTGCTCCCGAAAAATATGAATCTGTTTACCACTATGACTATATCATTTTGTATAGTGTATTAATAACATATTTTTCTTAATTCCTAATTACAATTTTAAAAAGTATAATGATATAAAAGGAGGAAAAAAATATTTTGCAAGAGATATTATAGGATATAAATATTCTTTTTCTGCTGCCTCTTAAACATAAGAAAAGATAATGTTTAGATATGAGAGTAAATTTTTTTATAATAAAAGTTGACATTACACTATCGAACCCCCATATCAAGTTTAAACTGTATTTATACAATGTAGGCTACTAGCTGAATACCCGGGCTTCGCTACGGGAAATTTGATTTTTGCATCACTATGATTCATAATTAATTGTAATATTTTTCTCTCATTTTCTCTATCTATTATTTCACGAAAGTGAATTATAACATGTATTTTCAATTAGTTTGGTATTTATTGTTCACTGGCTGCCCGTAAATCGTCTTCGTCACTGTAAGAGTGCTGAATAAATTAAATCAATAAAAAAATTAAAAAATTCAGAGTGAATATCGCTAAATCTACAGACTGGTGAAACACAGTCTTAGCTGGATGTTTACAGATCACCCAGATACGTCTTTAATATGCGAATGCATAGATCGAGTTAGTTTTGATCAACTTACGTCCAAAACATTTTCATAAAATTATAAGTGCCAAATTTCAGCTCTCTAGCTTTAAGGAAATAATACCAATTAATATGTACTTGTTTTAGGGTTTGTTAATACATTTTCAATCCTTAGCAGCACGTAACTAAATGTAAAACTGGTTTATTTTTTTATGTGTATCTTGAAGAAATATTACAAAATTTCAGCTCTCTAGCTTTAAGGAAAGTATAAAAATAAAATAAATTTTTATTGTTTTTAGGGGTTGTTATCACATGTTTACCCCTTTCAGCACGTAACAAAATGTAAAACTCATTTACTTTTTATATGTGTTTTGTAAGAAATAAATTTACAAAATTTCAGCTTTCTAGCTTTAAGGAAAGTATAACAAACAATTTTTATTGTTTTAGGGATTGTTTCAACCCTTAAAGGCTAAATATTTTTAAATATTTTAGTGCGCTTCTAGCGCTTATGAGCAATATATGTGTACCAAATTTCACGTTCCTTGGCGGTTAAATTAATATTTACAGTTATAGGGGTTTTTACAAAATGTTACCCCTTAGCAGAACGTGATAAAATGTAAAACTGCTTTATTTTTTTATATGTATCTTGTAAGAAATAAATGTACACAATTTCAGCTTTATAGCTTTAAAGAAAGTATAAAAATAAATATTTATTGTTTAAGGGGTTGTTACTACATTTCCACCCCTTAACAGAACGTAATAAAATGTGAAACTGGTTTATTTATCTGTGTGTTGTTTAAAAAATTTCAGCTCTCTAGCTTTAAGGAAGTATACAAATTTATTGTTTTTAGTGGATTATCACATTTTTACCCCTAGCAGCACGTAACGAAATGTAAAACTGGTTTACTTTTTATATGTATCGAGTAAGAAATAAATGTACAAAATTTTAGCTTTCTAGCTTTAAGGAAAGTATAACAAACACTATTTATGGTTTAGGGGTTGTTTCAACCCTTAAATGAAAAATATTTTAAAATCCTTTCTTATATCGCCTCTAGCCTCTATGAGCAATAGTGTACCAAATTTCACGTTCCTAGGCGGCATTCAAATAATATTTATTGTTTTAGGGGTTGTTACTACATTTTCACTTAGCAGAACGACACAAAATGTAAAACTGGTTTTCTTTTTATATGTATCGTGTAAGACATAAATGTACAAAACTTTAGTTTTCTAGCTTTAAGGAAATTATAACAAACGATACTTATTGTTTTAGGGGTTGTTTCAACCCTTACAGGCCACGTATTTAAAAATCCTTTCTTAGTGCACCTCTAGCCTCTATGACAAATACGTGTACCAAATTTTACTTTCCCAAGAGATAGGGTTTTTGAGATATATAGCAAACGATGTTTATAGTTTTAGGGGTTGTTTCAACCCTTACAGGCCACGTATTTAAAAATCCTTTCTTAATGCACCTCTAGCCTCTATGACAAATACGTGTACCAAATTTCACGTTCCCAAGAGATAGGGTTTTTGAGATATATAGCAAACGATATTTATAGTTTTAGGGGTTGTTTCAACCCTTGCAGGTCAAATATTTTAAAATCCTTTCTTAGTGCACCTCTAGTGCCTATGAGCAATATGTGTACTAAATTTAAAGTTCCTAGGTGGTATGGTTTTTGAGATACTGTGATCAGTGAGTGAGTGAGTGGGTTATCGATTTTATATATATGTATAGATGAATGTGGATTTGGACGGTAACAAGGTTTGGATTATTTTACCTGCACATATAATTTATTACATTAAAAAACCTATTTTACAATAAAGCAAGTTTCCCCCAATAGAAAAAGTGAATGGAGAGTCTGTGGAATACATTCACTGATTTCCCACAATATTTAGGTTATATATGAAGACATTACAGTGGTTTAATGATAATTAATATTTGTCTATAATATACAAAAATAAATTCAAACTATTAGTTAAATACTAGTAATTCTGTGAACAGTAGACCTCGCTCGTTAAAATAACAAATGTGGTTTTGAGCTTAGGTTAAAAATAGTGTGACAGTAAGGAAATAAGCACAAAGTTTAGCCAGCGAAACATTATTTTACAATTCCCGCGATTCCGGGATTTCTAGTTCAAGTTTTTTTTCTTTTCTTGAGCTTTATCTGCTAAAGATTTTTTTTAGAGGCATTGTGTTTTGTTTAGGTTAATAATGCGTAAGATAGCTAAAAATATCGCGTTATAGAGGGGCAACATACAATTAAATATTTACATACTTAAATATAACTTAAACTTAACAATGTATCATAAGTTAACTTAAGTTCCATATCATATTCCAATATTAGAAATAATGAAAACAAACGATGTTAAAACGTCGTGATAGTGATCTCAACCCAAGTATCAACACTTCCCACGGTGTCCTACGGTCATTTTTTGTATGTCCTTTATCACCGCGAGGTTTCATTTGTTTCATCTCATTTTGTAATTCAAGTAAAGCTAAGTCAAATACTTTTATGGAATTTACAATGATAATTTACAGGTATACAGTTCAATTCTTTGATTTATCCTCTACACTTTCTCATAGTAATATGTCATTTTTGGGCAAATGATATTGTATTCCTAAATTATTATTCAAAACAGGCCTAGTTTTGTTAGGAGTCTTGTAGTAGGAACATAAAAACTGGTGCTTTCAAAATAAGAAATTTGAAATTGATAAATATTTTTATACAATTCTATTTAGAACTAAATTACGAAACTTTTTTACATTTATGAAAAAAATTACAATAATAATTTTTACTACTTTTTATGAAGGCCTAAAGTTAAACATTTTCCTTTCGTTACTGAACGTGATTGTTTCTTGAGCTAATAACTTTCTTAATTTTACTTCAATAATTTTTTTTACTGGCATGTATGCATTCTTTAAACCTTTATCTACAAAAAAGCTATGGAACACGTTTGAATTGGTTTAGAATAAACGTATAAAAACATGGTTGAAATACAAAAACTTGGACTATTTTTAACAAATTCGAAGTTTATGGCAATTTTTTGAGCTTACCGTTAGAGATACTGAAAAAAATCAAGAATACAATTTTGATATTAGCAAAATGATATTAGTTTTTAAATTCGACTTACGGTTAAGCCACAAACTGGCTTTGGAAAAAAGCTTACACTGAGAGAAACGGTCCGGCCGCCATTTTTATTTTATTTAAGGGATTAAAAATGAAAAATGGAAAAAAACCTTATATATACATGGCTCGGCCTAGGAATAAGGAACATTCATGCAAAAAATCATCAAAATCGGTCAAGGCGTTTGGCCGTAATCGTGAGACAGACACACAGACATACAGACACACAGACGAAATGCCGAACGGTCGAGTTAAAACGGAGACCTCGCTTACGCTAGGTCAATAACTAAACAAATAAACTTTGTTATGTTCACACACAAATGTTATTAATTATTTAAATTCTCAATCAGTTTATCTAATTTAAATCAATTAGTGAATAGAACGAAAATATTTTAAACTATATCGTATTAATACAACTTTAGCCTACATTTGATAAGTTGTAAACTTTTAAATAGATTTTACAGGAGGACATTTAAAATAATAATAGTTATTTTACATTTTTAGATAACGCCTGAAATTTAAAAAACCTTTCCAAGGATTAAAAAGTGAAAATTTGTACTTACTATCGAAACTATATACAAAGTTATGCTCTTCATTTAAATAGAGTATGTACACAATACATTTTGATTATTTAACCTTTACTAACAATATATTAAAACACGTTCACAACACTACACAAAGTAAATGGCCTAATTTATACTGAGTACAAGGTTGGTGAAATGCATTCACCAACTAAACAAACTGCTCGGGTGTGTTTGTGGTCTGACCCTTGCAGAAGGCAATTTGTCTACGAGCTGGGTTCCCGAATATATCCGAATGTTTCCGACAACACGTACATAAATAAATATTCTCATTTGCAATACAAACTGATCCTAATACAGTACAAGGCAAGTACTAAGTCTCGTAAGATTTATTCAGTTGCCGAGTTGAGAACTTCTGAAAGGAGAGATATGTGTTGGGATGTGTATCAACTTATCTTTCGCATCCCTTTATATATTCTGAATAGTATCCATTACAAGAAATGAGATTCATCGTTGAACGTTATTCCACATCTTGGCTTTTTGGAACCTTTAGCAGAATATAAATATTGTGAATTTATTTTATTTAAATTAATTCTCTACTATAATAATTACCCGGATCTCTGTACGATTCTCGAGATACTAAAGAACTAGAATACAATGTTTAGAAAGGTAGAATTTGACAACAAAGTGTCCAAATATATTGTTTAGATTCATTCAGTAGTTTATTAAAAAGCAATCTCCTTTAAGAGTAATTTCCTATTTGTTTAACGTAAGAGTATAAATAGCTAGAACAAAGCTTTACTTAGCACAGAAATAATACGGCATATATTTGGTCAACAATAAACACAGATTCAAACAGCCTAATGCTGATTACATCCATGTGGATGTTTATAGTTGCGATAGCTTAAATTATTAATTTGGTTAGTATGATTTTGTCAAATAATGATTCGTATAACAGCTGATTATCTTCA
>JAGFPH010011362.1:6292-17987 GCA_018207615.1 Philaenus spumarius
CGTTGGTTTTTCAAATTGCTCAGACGAGTTTGTTAACCAAAAGACCAACAACCAGAAGCAGGTTTTTTGGCCGGAATAAACAATGTTTTGAGATTTTTCTTAAATAGTTGGTTGAAACCCTATAAAATATAAACTTAATTTTGGAAATTCGCTCAACTCACGTCAGCGGTTCAGCTGCGTGATCGAATTATTTTAATATTATACATTTGGAATAAATTCTACTAGGTAATTAATTTGTTATTACAGTTAAGTAGGACTATATTGTATTCAATAAACGGTACCAGATAAATGCCACATACTTTCTCCCAGTTGAAACTTTATACCTTCCCAAGAGTAGCAGAGGTGGAATATTAGCGAATTTCCATAGGAAAAATGAGCTATTGCAGTGGCCTTTATGGTAAGACCCAAGGTCGGGAGTAGCAAATGAGCACCGATCATGGTCCCTAGAACACGTTTTTGGGTGTCATTAAAATTCATATATATATATGTATATATGTGTTCGCACTCTAGCGGCCGCATTTTAAGTCCGATTTGGTTCAAATTTGGTACACTTGTTGGTTGTCTACGTCGCTCGGACGAATTCGTTAGCCAAAAAATCCAACAACCGGAATACTTTTTTTGACCGGAAGTAACTATTTTTTGACATTTTTACTACAAGAATGAACATTTTTTAGAGTGTTTTCTAAAAATGTAAATGTAGGATGCTATTATTCACATTTTATTTTTTTACGCGACCTTATAGCTCGCTTGGTTCCCCCAAAATCGATCAAAACGTAAAATACCATAAAAGTACCCGGTTCAAAGCCATGTATGGTGGATTTTACCGTGGGGTTGGCGTGCGAAGCACGCAATGCATTGTGTATTGAAGATACTCCCAATACGGGGGTTGGCGTGCGAAGCACGCAATGCTTTCTGTGTTAAAGAAACTCCCAATTTTTGGAATGGCGTGCGAAGCACGCAATGTTTTGAATATTGAAGACACCCCCAATATGCGGATTGGCGTGCGAAGCATTTTACAGCTATTCAGCACCGTCGTGAGTAGACTTATTTCCCAAATTGTTTGTTGAAGCCCTAAAACATAGGCCTATAAATTTAATTTTGGAAATTTGCTCAACTCACGTCAGCGGTCCAGCTGCGTGGTCGAATTATTTATAATTACAAAAGTAGGATATACCATGGAAAATATTAGATGCATGTAACACACATCCATATTAATTGTCAGATCCATATTAATACAAATTATCAGATCTCTATCTTTAAGGAAGGTTTAAAAAAGTATATTTACTGTTTGTATTGGGTTGTTATCACATTTTCGCCCCTAGCAGGACGTAACGAAATGTAAAACTGGTTTACTTGTTATATGTCTCTTGGAAGAAATAAATGTACACTATTTCAGTTTTCTGGGTTTAAGGAAAGTTTAACAAAAAATATTTATTTTTTAAGGGTCGTTTCAACCCTTAAAGGCCAAATATTTTAAAATCCATTCTTAATGCTTCTATGAGCAATCCGTGTAAAACATTTCACGTTCCAAGGCGGTATGGTTTTTGAGATTATCTATATAACAAACAATATTTATTATTTTAGGGGTAGTTTTAACCCTTTAAGGCCAAATATTTTAAAATCCTTTCTTAGTGTGCCTCTAGCACCTATGTATTATCAATATGTGTACCAAATTCCAAGTTCCTAGGCCATATAGTTTTTGAGATATAAACAAACAATATTTATGGTTTTAGGGGTTGCTTCAATCCTTAAACGCGAAGTATTTCAAAAAAATTTCTTATAGTGCACCTCTATGGTCTATGAGCAATATGTGTACCAAATTCCATGGTTTTAGGGGTTGTTTCAACCCTTAAACGCGAAATATTACAAAATTCTTTCTTGTAGTGCACCTCTATGGCCTATGAGCAATATGTGTACTAAATTCCATTTCCCTAGGCCATATGGATTTTGAGATATAAAACAAACAATATTTATGGTTTTAGGGGTTGTTTCAACCCTTAAATGCAAAATGTTTTAAAATCCTTTCTTAGCATCAGGAACTGGCACATACTTTCTCACAAACATATTTAAATTATTAAACAGATTCACTGTGATTCATAATTGTATTAAAGAAGGAGGGGGGGACCCATTAAAGTAGCAGAGTCACTAATAAATATTATTATTATTATTGTTAAAACTATTCGATCGATTTCAAAAAAATTTGCACCAAACTGTCAATTAGGACTGTATAGATGCACGAAAAAACGTTTTGACAAATTTTGAAAAAACAACCCCCTTTTTTGCCAAAAACCCCCAAAAATCAGTTATTATTATTACCTAAACGAGAATTTATAGAAAGATGCAGTTTTTTGCATATATAAGCCAAATTTGATCAAAATCGTTAGAGCCGTTATTAAGAAATTTGGATTTTTCTCGGTTTTTGGCCATTTTTGGGGGATAAAACACCTTAAAAATCAAAAATTTGAAAAAATTAAAAAACGCCTGTAAATATTCCAGAACTACACCTACATACCAAATTTCATCAAAATCGGACTGTTGGAATGATCTCCAGCTTTGTACACATCCTAACAGACGCATGCACAGACAACACCAAAAAAACACTTTTTTGGGTTCAGGGAGCACCAAAACAAATAATTCCACTAAACATACTTTTGGGTTAAGGCAGCACCAACACAGATAATTCCACTAAAAATTTGTTTGGGGTTCAGGGAGCACCAAAACAGATAATTCCACTAAAAGTTCAAATTCGAAAATGTGGACGAAAACAATACTTTCTCCATATACTACGTATATGGGGGAGAAAGTAAAAAGTAAAATTAATAAACAAATGGACAGACATTAAACATTTTAATCGGCCTTGAGTGTATTACTACATCTTGAACGGAATCAGAGCTAAATGGTTGATACAGGTTCCACTAACACTTTGAAATCATAATGGCTCAGCGTTTTGTGATTTGCATAGCAAGTATCCCTATCCCTATCAATAATCCATCGGAAACACATAATTATGTATTTCGAAGCACTTAATTCTAATTTTAGAACAGGTAGCGGCCGCCTCAATTACACCAAAACTTTAAAAATACGACCAGCATCTGATCCGGATTAATCCTGAATTAAAAATTGACATAGGGGACTGTAGAAAATTAATTGCAAAAAATCTACGTACCGATACCAAAGCTACTCGTGCGTTTTTTCGAACATCTGTCTTAAACGCGCAAAGAAAAAGCTTTGTTGGCGACAGCTGAAATGAAAATGGCAAAACCACGCCCAGTTTTGAACAACTAAATTATACGAAATACAGCTGCCGATGAAATGGTCAGGCTGCTTCCTCATCTCGAAGCCCAGATGCCGATTTTATAGAGAATCTTACCTCATCCACACTCGTAACGGAACATAAATCTTGTTATAAGCGAAGCAACGATCAAGCCTTACAAAGTCTAATTTTAAGGGTTTTTTATTTACTACAACTTTTCCATTGAAAGTATAGCGTTTCATCCAATGATTTACAATGTAATGCGTAACGAAAAATAGTGTTATTAATTGGTTGCTATGGCAATGACAAATATAAAATACGAGTAACGAATTAAGCGTTGCCAAATCGGTTGCTAAGGCAATGAATGTAAATGCATTCTAGAAACATGTGTTTTGGTTCATCAATTTAAATTAAGAGACGATCGGCGTTGTTCAGATATTATCGCCAAGCGCTGAAATTTTAGGTTAGGCCTAGAAAGTAATTTTAAATCTAGGCCTAACCTAAAATTATTGTATGTATGATACAAGTAAAATAAATTAAACATACACACAATAATTTTAGGTTAGGCCTAGACTGATGAACCAACATTTTATGTTTACTGAATGTATTTACAATGAATGGCCATTTAACTGTGTTTACCATCTTAGCTTTGATGTTATAATTAATTCTACACCATTATTATAAAAAAAATTAAACGTATGGAAACAGTAAATATTTGTATAAAAAACTATCTAATAATAAACGACAGTTGAAAGATTAACATTATGTGTGTATGTTGCCGTTAAGGCTGGTAAAAGTATTGAAATGCATTGTGTATTGAAAATTATCCTAAAACGGGTTGGCGTGCGAAGCACGCAATGCATTGCGTATTGAAAATACTGCCAATACGGGGGTTGGCGTACGAAGTACGCAATGCATTGCGTATTGAAAATACTGCCAATACGGGGGTTGGCGTGCGAAGCACGCAATGCATTGCGTATTGAAAATACTGCCAATACGGAGGTTGGCGTGCGAAGCACGCAATGCATTGTGAATTGAAAATTCTCCAAATACGGGGGTTATCGTGCGAAGCGCGCAATGCATTGCGTATTGAAAATACTGCCAATACGGAGGTTGGCGTGCGAAGCGCGCAATGCATTGCGAATTGAAAATACTGCCAATACGGGGGTTGGCGTGCGAAGCACGCAATGCATTGCGTATTGAAAATACTGCCAATACGGGGGTTGGCGTGCGAAGCGCGCAATGCATTGCGTATTGAAAATACTGCCAATACGGTGGTTGGCGCTCGAAGCGCGCAATGCATTGCGTATTGAAAATACTGCCAATACGGAGGTTGGCGTGCGAAGCACGCAATGCATTGCGTATTGAAAATACTGCCAATACGGGGGTTGGCGTGCGAAGCGCGCAATGCATTGCGTATTGAAAATACTGCCAATACGGAGGTTGGCGTGCGAAGCACGCAATGCATTGCGTATTAAAAATACTGCCAATACGGAGGTTGGCGTGCGAAGCACGCAATGCATTGAGTATTGAAAATACTGCCAATACGGAGGTTGGCGTGCGAAGCGCGCAATGCATTGCGTATTGAAAATACTGCCAATACGGAGGTTGGCGTGCGAAGCACGCAATGCATTGCGTATTGAAAATACTGCCAATACGGGGGGTTGACGTGAAAGTACGCAATGCATTGTGTATTGAAAATACTGCCAATACGGGGGTTGGCGTACGAAGTACGCAATGCATTGTGTATTGAAAATACTCCCAATACGGGGGTTGGCGTGCGAAACACGCAATGCATTGCGTATTGCAAATACTCCCAACACGGGAGTTGGCGTGCGAAGCACGCAATGCATTGTGTATTGAAAAATCTCTCAATACGGGGGTTATCGTGCGAAGCACGCAATGCTCTGCGTATTGAAAATTCTCCCTGTACGGGGGTTGGCGTGCGAAGCACGCAATGCATTGCGTATTGAAAATACTCCCAATACGGGGTTAGCGTGCAGTGCACTGTGCGTCGGCCGCTTCTCATAGTGTTCAGTGTCAAGCGCACATATTATGCGTCCTTAGCAATGAACGTGTTAAAAGGTTTTGGATTCAAAACCCCGGTCCTGACCAGAAACCCCCCCCCCCCGAAATTTTTTCCTGCCTACGGCCTTGTTCTATTGGTGGTTTACTCTGGTACAATATTGCTTTTAACTACATTGTGTGTAAAATACGGACATTTTCAGATAAACTGTACGAATGTGAGGGAACGAGAAAGTTAAGGGAAGGACACACTGGAGTTTTATTTTTACAATCCATCAGCAGTCTGGTTAGGCCCAAATTTAATCCCCGCGTCGGGTTCTTGGCAAATTCAAACAGGAAGCGCCGACTTTTACCCATTAATAACACACATTACTTGTAGTTGTATGATTTCATAGACCGTTGGACCAGGAGTAGGCCGTGATTCCGGCGTAGGACAGGTGAAGTCTTGATGAGTAGTCGCGCGAAGAGATCTCAAGATGCTCTAGCCTAGCGCGTAGCGTGATTCCTTCCCCAACTACCGTGACCATGTGTAGCTCTAATTACGCTCGCTAGAACATCTGCCATTCCGATTCATTCTTTCTTAGACGTGAAACAGGTGAAATGTTTGGTGGCGGTGGCAAAACATCGCTAATAAGTTACCGACATATTCGACTAGCAAGCCCCCGTGAAAAGTCACAGGCACAATATTAAGGCTCTTCTTTACCTTGAAGAAAACTCCCGAGTGTACAGTATGATTCCAATAAAAAGGTCTGACCCAAGCCGCAAAATCGTTGAAACATGCATTCGTATTAACGTGTTTCGGACTCTATTTATAAATTAATAATCTGGGAAACTACTTTAAGTTATAGAGAAGGCTTTATATTTTTTACGTGTTAGCTTAAAATATTGAAATTATTGCTTAAAACTCCAGAAAAATGCGTTAAAAATAATAAATTTTCACTCAGTTAAACCGTTGATTAAAAGGAGTTGCCGTCGATTTCATTCAATTATGAGATACAAGACAAAAGCCCAAAGCCTTTAAGAACAATTTAAGATGTTTCACAACTTTTTATGTTGAAAAACGGCGTTCGAAACAAGTTAGTACGAAGTGCATATTTTTGCTGTTTTACGCAAGGTATAGAAGACCCTAATTAAATAGGCTACACATCAGAAATATGTAATTTATTTAATCATTTATAAAAAAATACTATTTAAAAACAACAGACTTTATCTAGGCCTACCTAACTATGGCGAGAGAATTTTTAACTGGTAAATGTGTAGAATTATCTATACTAATCTATTCTATATCTACACTAATATTATAAAGAGGTAAAATTTGTTTGTTTGTATGTAGGGGGTAATCTCTGGAACTACTGAACCGATTCAAAAAAATAGTTTTACTAATAAAAAGCTACACCATCCTTTAGTAACATAGGCTATAATTCATGTTGATAAAAACATTTTTATTCCAAGATTTGTAAATTTAGTCTGAAAAAATTCTTAGGTCGGTCCTAGACTGATGAACTACATGTAACATTCATTACCATAGCAACCAATTGAATAAAATAACAGATAAACCAGTTGTTTGTTCTAATATTTCCATTAACAGCTGATTTCAAACTTTGAAGCAATCATTTGTATTTCTAATATTTAGGTTGGGTTTTTATTAAAGTGTAGGCCTGTTCCTTGCTGGTTCTTTTAATCTTTATTGTAACTGCTGTTATAAAATATAGAAAATAATTTGATTTGTCATTTAACATTATTTACCATCTTAGCTTTGGGGTTATTATTAATCCTACACATAAAGATTTAATCCTTTAATTATAAAGAAAACATAACATGATTTTGTATATAGAAGGTTAAAACTGGGTTGGCGTGCGGAGCATGCAGGGGTTTCCCTTAGTAAAAATTATAAAACTGTAGGCCTATTTGTTTTTTTTTTTTATTTATAGCTATAGATTGTAATTAAATACCAAAATAAAGATAAAAATATTATATTTTAATAGCTTTTTATTTCTTATTGATATATCAAATGATTTAGAAGTTATTTAATATTATAATGAAGAAATTAATAATGGAATATGTTTATATGTCATACGAAGATGTATAAATGTTTCCGAAGATGAACGAATGGGTGTCTTCTAAATTTGTAAAATGAATACATTCCTGACAAAAGGTTGTATTTCTATTCATTTTATAACCTCAAATCTAAGGTACTTGTCCATAATATCCAAAATTATGAGAAAAATCAAGTAAATAAAGTCCATAATAAATTATTACAAACTTACAAAAAAAGGTTTTTATTATACCAAAACAAAACAGAACTGTAAACACAAATTTATTTTAGAAGTAGATTAAATACAAAGAAAACCAAGATACAAAATCATTAGTTTTTAGCCAATAACTCGGTTATCTCTTAAGTTACAGAAATAATTAAAATAAACGTTATGATTATCATTAAAAAATGAAATGTTTCTTGAAATCTTTTGTAAAGTTAGGTGTTTTCGCGATATTTTACATTAAAAATTTTAAACTGCTGCCATTTTGAAAATATATGAAAAAACGTTTTGATTTTTTGGGAATGGGTAAAAGATGAAATACCAAATATGTATCCAAAATGTGCGTTTAATATATTCTAAAGATATTAAATATTTTGTAAAAAAAAGGTGGTTAACTAGAAAGCGAAGCATTTCCGAATTTATGTTTATATGGACTTTTTTCTTTATTTTCACTAGTAGAACATGTCCTGAAAGTTTCTACATTTCTTCCTGTATCACCCTGTATAAAGTAGAAAAGAAGAATCCTACTTTAATTTTAGCTTGGCCTGGTGTTTTAAACATCCAAGCAGCTGACCATAAAAGTCAGCTGCTATCAAAAGACAAAAGAACAGCTGTAAAAAAATATCCCTTTACAAAGTGGAACTGCAATAGTTATGTTTAATTGTACAAAAATCACATTTTATTTTATTTTGTTACATTTCACAACTACAAAATTAATCAAACTAGTTTGTCTATAACTTGAAATAATTTCAAAATTAGGTACCCCCAAATGAAATGTCTGTTGTGGGGGACCACCCAATGAAAGTTTTACAATTAATATTTGTCAAAAACAAAAGAGGACATTTACGGCAATTGCTCTAAAAAGGAAATTATACTTCATTATTATAAAAGTTTGAATTTAAATATAATTACAAATTAATACATTGTTTACATACTTAGGAAATAATTTTAAATCTGTCAAAAAAATTATCAGTTGTTAAGAGCCAAGTCCTGACTAATTTAAAACCTCGACAGAGGCCCCGCCTCCCTCACACCAGCCGGAAGAGCATTATAGTATTTAGGTGCATTATAAGTAAAACAGTTTTGAAAAGGGTTTATCTTGCTCTAGGAAAATGTATTGTGAATTTGTGCCTAAGTTCGCATGGAAATAATTTGGGCGAATCGAATAATTTGTACTTCTGTTGTAGAATATTTTTAAGACTTTGAAGACATACAAATATTTTAGTGGCAGAATATTTAGATTTTTAAAAAGCGGAAAGGATGATTCCATCTTAGATTTTTTTTCAGATTATTCTAACAAAATGTTTCTGCGAGACCAATAATACAGGTTGTAAAGTTGTAGTAGTAGCGCACCTCCAACAAACCAACCCATATCCCAGACGGGAACCTACCAGAGAGGGGTAAATCGTCAGAAGGGTTTTGGTATGGCAAAGATCTTTTAAGATATAGAATTTTCTTAAATTGTGAAAACTTTACAACTATATTTTATGATTTTTAATTGGAAAAATTATAATTTTAAAAAGTTAACAGTAGTTGAAAATTGTTTGTTATTGGTTGTTACTATATATACATGCAATTTCCTGATTAATGAACTTGGTCAGGATATTTGTATGATACTTCCCTTTTATAATATTTCACTATTCACATTGAATCTAGATTTAATTCATTTAAAAGGATAAAAGAGTTACAACTTGTAAATTATTCCACAATTTCAGCGCCACTTCAATCCCATTTGTCACTCGCCACAAAACATATTTGTTGTCGTCAAACATTTTAATAAACCAAAGTAAAAGTCTGTTGAATGTGAATTCACTATTTTAAGCCCTGAGAAGGTGTTATACCTCGATAAGTGCTGCCCCGATTTAGAACAATCGCTTTTTGTAGCAAATTTAGTCGCTCACAAAAATATATAGTTGCTTAGGTAAATTAGATCTGTAGTTTTTGAGTTATAATATAAGTGTACGGCAGTCCAAGTATTGCATTTTATAAATTCATACAGCTTTCTATACTTGCTTCAATTTATTTCCAGTGTCTTTTTACTTCTGATAAGTAAAGAAGTCAAGTGAAATCAATTCACAAGTTTCTGTGTTGTAATCTCATACAAATGCTATACTGATTTACATATTCAGAGTTTGACTACTATACTTTTATTTAGCCCTATTTATCTTTGGTGAAAACAACGTCAAAGTATTTCAAAACAATTGCTTATGTCGAGTTTCATCGTTTTATCCTAAATATTTCCAATGTGTAATATCGCCTACCTCTAACGAAGCTGTTGCAGCCCATTTCCACTTCACCCTCATCTCTTTGTGCTTCTCCAGAGCCAAATCTATGTCTGCTTCTTCTTTCTGCAACTACAATATAGGGAGAGAGACCAAGAGAGTTAAGAGACCATCAAACAAAAAATACACATTTTAAGTTAGCATAATAAACCTACAGTTAAAGGACACTTTGATTGGAATTGCTAGAAAATACTCTAGGTGTATATGGAGTAGAAATACCTTATATATTAATAGTAGTATACTCTTACTAATAAGTAGTATACCTTATATATTAATTTAGGATGCCTGTGGTTATGGAAAAAGCTTCATGTTCATTGGATCTTACACTTACACAATTAACAAATAATTCCATAATGCAACTGAACCGCTGACGTGAGTTAAGCAAATTTCCAAATTAAGTTTATATTTTATGTTTTAGGGTTTCTACCAACTATTTAGCAAATTGGTGTATTCATAAAGGCGCTGAGTAGCTGCCTGAGGGTACAACATACATTAGTAGAATTTATTTGCATCTCAGCCTCCAGTCCCAGCTCACGTGCTGCTTTGTTCCGCTCGCAGCAGAAAACTGGCTTTTGCAGCTGTAGGCCTTGGATTAGAAGTTCCCACCACGGAAAAATTCTCCACATGGATCTGAACCCGGTACTTTTATTGTATTTTACATTTTGATCAATTTTGGGGGAACCAGATGAGTCATAAGGTGGTGAAACACAAAAAAAAAGAAAAAAAAGAAATGTGTAGAATAATCTTCAATATTTATTTTTTTAGATGAAACCCAAAAAAAAGTCTCATTCTAGTACGAAAAATCTCAAAAAAATGTTTACTTCCCAACAGAAAACATGCTTCCGGCTGTTGGATTTTTTGGCTATCGCACTCGTCCGAGCGATGTAGAAAATCTGAACCAAATCGGATGTAAAATGCGGTCGTTAGAGTACGAACATATAGGGCTTATGTATCAAATTTTTATTGACACCCCAAAACATGATCTGGGTTGGCGACTACGATTGAAGCTCATCGGCCACTCCTGACCTTTTTTAATAATATCATCTTTATTTATTGAGGCGAAGTTAGGACCATTGGGTCCTCTCTTCCTCTTAACCTCGAAACGAAAAATACACAAATACATAAAAAATCATATTACAAATAAAAATGAATACATAAACAAAACTACAAATAATAATTACTTCTAAAACATAACGAATAAAAACTAAAAATATACACATTTGTCTACTAAGTAAAATAAAACTAAAAGTTAATTATGCTACACTATAATACATAAACATATACATAAACACACTTACACTCTCATACACACACACATTCAAGAACATGCCTCAAATCCCACCCGAGCGCCCGAAACAACCCAAAACTGTCGCAGAACCAACAACCCAAAGCCTTCTTGAACTGAACACAGTCATTGATGCATTTTAAACTCTCCGGCAATGAGTTCCATAGCCTACATGCCGTCACAGTGAAAGATTTATAAAATATCTCAGTTCTGTGCCTGGGTATAAATAATAATGAAGCTCCTCGTCGTGTGTCGGTAGCATTTACATGTGAACTAAAGACAAACCTTTCTGCCAGACGGCGAGGCAATCCAGTGAGCAGAATAGCGTGCAATAACAACAAAATATGATAATTTCGAAAAAAACTAAGTTTTAGAATTGAAATTTGTTTATAATATTTTGTCACATGATCGTCACGTTTTAAGTCAAAAATGAACGGTAAACAATAATTTTGAGCACGCTGAAGTTTGTTAGCTAATTCCATACTCATGTCATTGATAACAGTATCACAATAGTTAAAATAAGGAAAAATTAATGTTTACACCAGCTGAACTCCAACATTAAACGGCAAGCAATCTTTTACTTTCTTCAGAG
>JAGFPH010011363.1:5121-34896 GCA_018207615.1 Philaenus spumarius
ATATTTTATATCTGGTTTAAGTCAAACCGGTAACATAAATAAAACTAATTACTTTGTTTACTCATTGTATATCAAGGATGCACTATTTTGTTTTCCCAGTAAAAAATATAAATAACCCATTTTTTTTTTTTTTTTTTTTTTTAATTATTCCAATCTACAATCAGTCAACAGACTATAATTAGATTAGATACAGTAAAAAAAAAATGGCGTTATGAAGATAGTGGAGCCACCGCCCCGCAATTCTTCCTAGTCAGATAGCATGTCCTTCCGCTTCAGTCTTCTGACAGAACATGGCGTTAACAACAGCCTGGCAAGAGGGTTAGGATGTCCCGAAAGACGATTCATGTGATTCCTACTTCGACGAACAATTTCCTCTTGGATCGTTGGCATGTCCAGATAGTCATGGATCTCAGAGATGCGAGTTACCATGGAGGATTCAAAATAACTCGTAGAATGTTATTTTGGGCCCTCTGCATGCATTGTATAGTGGACTTGCTTGCAGTGCCCCAAAGTTCGATGCCATAGGTCCAAATAGGTTTGAGGATTAAACAATAGACTAACAGTTTGTTGTTAAGAGACAGAGCAGATTTTCTACCTAGGAGCCAAAGTAGGTTTCTAAAACGATTGTTGACCACATCTCTCTTGTTCCTGACGTTATTTTTCCAAGTCAAACGACGATCAAAGTAGAATCCAAGATACGTAACGCATTCGGACTGAGGCAAAATATCATTCCCCAACTTAACTGGGGCACATATCCCTTTACGTAAAGCAAAGGTAACGTGATGTGATTTGGATGCACTGGCTTTTATACGCCACTTAACTAACCAGGCATTTGTAATGTCCAATTGTCGCTGCAATCTGCTGCTAGCTTCGTCTGAACTATTATTACACGAGAGGAAAGCAGTATCATCTGCAAACGTTGCAACAGTAATGCCTGGTAACTGTGGCATATCACATGTGAATATATTGTACAACACAGGGCCCAGTACCGAGCCCTGCGGAACACCTGCATAGCAGTTATAGAGGGCAGACCTCGCCTCACGATGCTTAACCTGAAAGACTCTCCCGGACAGATAAGAGTCTAATTCCAGGAACATCGAGTGGGGCAAAAATTTCTTGATCTTGCACAGCAGACCCTCGTGCCAGACCCTGTCGAACGCCTGCTGAACATCCAAAAATGCCGCTGAGCAATACTCCCTCTTCTCTAAGGCCTGTCTTATAGTTCGGTAAACCCTGTGAGCTTGCTCGACAGTAGAATGGTGACTACGAAATCCAAACTGATGGTGCGGAACTAAATGAGACTCCTCAAGACTCTGCATGATTCTTGGCAAAAATAATCTTTCCCACACTTTCGACAGCACAGGAGTGAGGCTAATGGGGCGATATGAACTGGTATCACTGGGAGATTTTCCAAGTTTGTGAATCATGACTATCTGTGAAACATTCCATATAGATGGAAAGTAGGAAAGCCTAAGTATTGAATTAAAGAGACGTAACAAGAATACAAAACACTTCCCGGGAAGTTCTTTTAGCACTTTCGGGGTAATCAGGTCAAAACCCGGGGCCTTATTATCCTCCAGCGCAGCTACTGTTCTACGAAGTTCTTTGAGTGTAATTTGCCTTATTGGTAGGCACAGTTGGAGGTCTTGACCTAAGACATTAGAAATTTCAGGATCTATATCGTCAATTGAATCATTGGGTCTAAAGACTGAAGAGAGGTGAGCAGCAAAAGCTTCGGCCTTCTCAGAGTCAGTACGTGCCCAAGAATTTCCTGCTCTGACAGGAGGAAAAGATTTCTGAGGCTTCTTGTAATTTTTTGTAGCCCTCCACAATGAGTATTCACCATGGGCTGAGGGTGACATATGTTCCAGCTTATCCTTGAGAGTTGCGTTAGCGGATTCAACAAGCAACTGTTTTAGCTCTTTATATGCACGATTTAGTAGCTTTTCGTCAAGCGGGTGGTGAGATTGCTGCCAAAGTCTTCGTAATCTACGTTTTTCTTTGATTTTATCCCTAATAATTGAGGAAACCATTACCCCAGGTTGCAAATAACCCATTTAAAGATCTTAACTGTATCAAGTAAATTTTAGTTTCAAACTGCAGACATTGTTTTACAAAAAGATGCTGCCTACGGTAGTCTCCATGTTTTGATTATTAACTCATCGCTCTAAATTATTGTTGCTACCACGTTATCTTAAAGATGTTTGAAAACTATAATTTTTATAAAATACTACTTGTTAATATTTACAACATGGACTGCAATGTTTTTTAATATATATTTTTCAATGCCGATTTTACGCTGTTTTTATTTTTGTACCTTTTTGGAATAATCTTTTTAAATGGTAATTTTTTATAACAGTCTTTCATTAGCAATGTTCAGTAAAGTTATAGTTTCTGTTAACGAAATCGTTCAACAATACTATTTAAAATAACAACAACAAAATTACAACTGAAATTTTTTAAACGGAAAAAGTAACAATTTGTGCTTAAAACTTCTTTATATTGAAGTAAAACTTGGCCTAGGTGTTGAAATTTGTCAAACACCTAAAACTTTTCCTTTTGGAGCCGTGTAAAATGTAAAGATTGTAAAAGTGTGTAGTCGTGAGATTTCAGTTGAAATCGTTGTCTAAACTAATTGTTCTGCCCGTTATATATGGAAGTCTGTAACACTACATAAAATCATTGTTTATTGTTTACAAAATAAGTCAAACCAAAGTGGTCAATCCAGCTTTTGTGTAAGTGCTTCTTTAGACGAATTCCGTACTTTTAATTGGACTTATGAAAGCATACAACTGACTGCAATCTAGTACGAAATGTCTGAACTTCTATTAGCTTTATAAATTCATCTGAGCATTTAAAAATTATGTTATATACAGGCTAGAGCAAGATTGACTGGCTACAAAGGGTTCTGTTGCGATTGCAAGACATCCCAAAACGTTTATCGACATGATATTAATTACAACCAACCAAGACGTATAAACACGTATTGACTGTATTATACTTTGCTTGTGTAGACGAGGTCAAGATGCTGAATACTTCCTACACAGTATCGTTGGAATGAAAAAATAGTGAGCCTAAGTTTTTTACTAGTTCGGATCCATTCGATATAGTTTTATTATAAAGTGTAAGTGTTAACTTTATTGTATCTCGAGTTTTTTTACGACAGACTTTCAATAGTGTTACCCATTAAGAATTTTAAAAAGATTGAGAAGATTTTGATATTTGTCACTGCTGTAAAAACTTTTGCTTGTCATGTATCTTTGACTTATATAATGAATAAAACGATTCAAATAAATCAATTAGATAGACAGGGAAGTAATTTTTAGTTACTACTTACTCTTAATTATAAAACTATGATGTCACGTAAACAATGTATCTTCTAAAAAATCACTCTCAAACTTATTTTCAATTATGTCAAATGCACTTCCTGTGATAAAATATAATTCGAAAAATAACCCAATACTCAAAATAATTGTGTTAAAATTATTGAATTTTCCTCTTTTTTCACAGTATAAATACCTATTTGTCCAATTTACATTGAACAGCAGGGAAATTATTTAAAAAAAAATTGTAATTCCATTCCAAACTGTAAAATGTCTATACATCCAATAACCTTTAATATAGTTATCACAGGTTACTGTGTTTTAAATCAAGTTATTGGATATGAATCTGACTGTGATTTACACTTCTCCCCCGGCTTCAAACCAGTATAAAATAAATATCTTAAGAAAAAAATCTAAAATGTTAGCGAGAATATGGTTTCGAAAATCAACAATTTCTTAAAATAATATTATGTCTTACGATTAAGTAAACAATGCTTGCGATGAAAAAACAAACACAATTTTTTAACTAATTCGACAAAATTTATTTCTGATAAATTATTAGAATTTACTAAATATTGTGTTTTTTTCTTTCATTAAAATTTACCAAGTACTCATCAGTGTGAATCGCAACAAAGCTTATGAGATGATAACAACTCTTGAATTATTTGTAATTTGTCTGACATTTCGCCGCCTAAAATGTATCTATCCTATTTATTAATCTTATTTATGTCAGCTTATTAATTCAGATCAGTATAAAATCTTTAAATTAACACTCTGATGCAGGCGCTGGACCTCTCAGATCCACAAGGTAGTTCATTTATGCTTCCTATTAATTCGCTCTGGTTGGAGGGAGCCCCATTTATGTATCCTCCTATCTCAGGAATACATAGTTAACAGCACTGTTATGACCTTCACTGAACAAACACTTGCTGAGAAGGAAAGCTTCTGGATCTCTTTGATACCACGCCATTGTCCCTGTTAGTATTCTTGAAATTTTGTTATCTAAAAAAAAGTAGTCGCGGAACTGCCGACACAATTGAAAACTGTAATGGATCTAAATCGTTGGTCATATTGGTGTAATCTGAAATTTGATTATATTAACACTACCAAGTAAACTATTTAACACAACTTACCAAATGAGGAAGCATAATGTCCATTTCAGAGGTATTACCAAGTAAACTATATAATCTGCTAAATACACATGTGTACTATATTTAGTAGAGTGTGGCGGAAATATGGCGACGGTAAAATCCGATTTACCTCCAGCAATTTTTTTAAGCCTACAGCAAAATGTAAATAATGTTTATGTATTTAATTTCAAAAATGTTAATAATCTTTATTATTTTCTTCCTCCCACCAACTGAATTTACTCTAAGCCTCTATCATATAAATGTATTTCTGACTCTAATAAGTTAATTTTTTCGATGATTCAATTTTGTAAAGTACACCCACGTAAATTCTCAGACTGTTTAGTGTCGGTGAGATGTTGGTATAACAAATATACATTGAAATTGGAGGCATTTATCTTGCAGATCCAGTGCCAGCATCCGTGGAACTGTAGAAGGCGACAGCACCGTAGTGTTGAATCGTTCATAATGTCGTAAACAAGTTAACAGCTATTAAAAAATATACAATTATTCATAAAACTAAAGAGTCAGTTGGCTAATTTAAAGACTATATAAAAACAATTGCAAAGTTATCTTTAAATAGATACGTGAAGATAACAACCACAAACTGCAATTAGATTCATTTCCTAATACAAATTACGATGCTCAAGCGCATATTAATTTAAGTTCTAACCATTCTCGAACATAAATCATGAAATAAATGAGTACATTGAACAATTTTATTCATACCTTGAACTCCTGTAGTATTACTAAATATTTTAATGGGAATAAAACCATTTCACCAAGACATTTTAATTTACAACAGACTTTAATACACAAATTAGCCTTCATTTATTTAAAATATCTTTCTTCAATTAGCTTGAAAAAAATTTACAATATTTTATTATAAAATAAAGGTTCTACCATATTCAAAATTATTTTTATTTTATAATCGTACCTGTATCTATGTACGATTAATATCCAAAGGTCCTAGTATAAAATGTGAATGTATTATGGTTATTATTATAATAACAAATAAATATATTAAATTTATATTTAAGTTTCGCTTAACAAACCTAAGTAATAAACACAATAAAATGACTTGTAAAACAGTATATATAAACCAGTTTTTATGTTATAAACAGTTTTATTTATACAAAAGGAAAATATTTGTAAAATGCTATTGTATTGTATTGTACAAGAGATAGCAGTTCATAAAATCAATAGTACCATTACTTAAATAATAATCGTTTTACATCACTTTCTTTCATTTACCAATAGGAGCGGCTACTATACCCCTTGATTGACCCGCTGAGTAACTTCGACTTTTACTTAAGTCAGATGCTGTAACAAAATTTTAAAAAAAACATGATTATTGAACCAGCAATACCAATCTTTTACACAGACATATTTAGTTGGATCATTATGTATCAACACTTTGAATGTAAAACATAATAAAATAAGCACTAACCAATGGCAATACCCATTGGATAATGGAAAAACAAAAACATTGATGGAAAAAACAGTCAAACCAGGGAGGAATCCAAACATCCAATATGGCATTCAGTATACATTGAATGAATAGTAAACATACATTTAACTTTACTGTTTTTATGTTAATCTATAATAATTGTAGTAGTTTACATGTTGTGACTGGAAAACTTTAACATAGTTTTTATTGTACTGTATGCTTCATAGACAAATTGTAAAACCATAATCAATTCAAAAGTTTAAATATATTTATATTTTAATAACCAGAAACAAATAGCTCAAGGGATGGAAAAATAAATAACAATAAAAACCATATGTATTCCTTAGTAGGCACAGTATGAAATACCTTCATAGTTATGGCAAAAGCTTTTACAAGTAAAATTTTTTTCAAAAGATCTACCCTTAATGTAAGCAATATACAAAGTTAGGTCGTCGAATCCAACATTATTTACTCCCTTTACAATCACAATACCAATCCAGTTCAAAATTGTTGTACATTTTATAGATATTAATAAAATATTTTCTTTGAAACCTTTTAATAATTGCTATACTTAACTCAATTGAAAGTATAGTTATTTATAGGGTTGAAAAAGTAAACAAAACTAATAAATAAGTAGGAACAGTATCAAATTAGTTAAAAATTATTGTAAACGTTTGAAGTATTATCTTAAATTGTTGTATATAATAATTTTTGATACGATTAACTCATATTGCAGTGTTTAAAATAAAAAGACAGACCAAAAATGTATTACTTCTTTAGTAGAAACAAAATTAAAATCTAACATACAATTTTAGATTAAAACTGTTGTAAATCTTCTAAATATTACCAAAATATTTTGATTTGATAATTGCAACCCATACTGCATGTGGTAGAAAAATAGAGATTTAAAATAAAAACATAAAAACTCTCTTAAGTAGACATTGAATAAAACATGTTCAAAATTATTGTAAAACAATTTTGATGACTACCACAAAATTATCCGAAGGTTTGGATATAATACATAATTTGCTTAAATTAATAAAACTATAAATTTCTCTTACTAGGCACAGTTTCAAATCCGTTCACAGTCGTAGAAATTTTCACAAAATTAATTAGAACCTTTGAGCAGGAGAATTTTTGATACGACTTTCCCAGAGGTTACCAAAGTGATGTCGCAAATCAAACAATTAATTCAATACTCTCTCAGTAAACACAATATCTAGACCGTTTACAATTTATTAAACTTCTAAATAGTACTAAAATCTTTTGTCTAGAACATTTTTGTACTAGTGCAGCCCTGACATAAAAGGAAAGTACATTTGTTCGATGATTGGCTATAAACACATTTAGGCCGAAATAAATTGGATTTTGTAATAAAATTTGTTTCAACTTTTACCATTTTATAAATACTACAGAATGTATTTTTTATTTATTATATATTTATTTTTTTTTGCTGCACGTTTAAAACTTAAATAATGTGCTCATCAATTATAAATCAATATCTTATTTATGTGTCGCGTTATAACAGTTCAACAAAATGCCGGATATTCGGGAAACTAAACTTTTTTGAATGAGAAGAAAGTTGTAGAATTTTCTGTATTCTTCTTAAATTACATTCAAACTAGTATTTGTAAAAAAAAAACAACCCATACCTGTAGGTATTTTTCTGAATCCATTTTCATCAGCTATATACTGAGTAGTGTAAGGCTTTCCGTCAGTTCCCTGGAACGAGTAGACACCCCTCACAGTCCAGATATCATCTTGTAGTTTACCCTGCTCCTCTCTGTGCACCCCATCGCTTGTATCGAACCTGGAAGAGGTAAAGATAAAAGTAATAATCCACTAGAATAAAAATTATTGTTCAGGGAAAATTTTAGATTTTTGCTTTGCTCTTTTTTTTGTGTGATTATTTAAATATTGTAGCTATTTATCTTAGCCTATAAACCATTCTAAATTAAAAATTAAAGCCAAATAGCTTTAAACACTCGTTTCTGTTAGAAAGGTGCATCTACATCTTATATTAATATACACGATCCAATTTACACTTAAAAAAAAATCTTAAATATTTCTTATAATAAACGATTATTATTATTATTAAACGACTATTTCAAAGCTGCTACTTTTTTTTAACACAGTAGAAAAAACGTCGTTAAAAAAAAATCATGTTAATTTCACAATCGTTAATTTTTTATATCAAATTATAATTTGATATAAAGTATTTAACCACTAAAATATGTGTACTTTATTGATTCATTGTAATTTTTAAAGTTTACAAAATGCCTACATTGTTATCCTACATTTTTGCCTATGTTGTTCAGCCTACATTTTTAAATGTAATTTACTGAATATAAACACTCATTGTATTGTTGGATGAAACAAATCGTAGGCTTTTCGTTGTTTAGTGATTTCACAAATTACGTTGCGTTGCATCTACCATTGTTGAAAAAATGCTAGTAGTTCTGTGAACGGTAGACCTCGCTCGTTGAAATAACAAATGTGGTTTTGGGCTTAGGTTAAAAATAGTGTGCCAGTAGGGAGAAAGCAGAAGATGTAGCCAGTGAAACATTAGTTTGCAATTCCCGCGATTCCAGGGTTTCTAGTTCTCGTTTTTTTTCTTTTCTTGAGCTTTAACTGCTAAAGATTTCCTTTCAGGGGCATTTTGTTCTACAAATATCGCATTATTGAGGGGAAAACATAGAATTAAATATTTACATACTTAAATAACTAAAACTTAACAATGTATTTACAGTATTATTCAGTGTTATTCCAATATTAGAAATAATGAGAACAAACGATGTTAAAGCGTCGTGATAGTGATCTAACCCATGTACCAAAACTTCCCACGCAGTCCAACGGTCATTTTTAGTATGTCCTTTATCGCCGCGAAGTTTCATTTGTTTCATCTCATTTTGTAATTCAAGTAAAGCTAAGTCAAATACTTTTATACAATAATAATTTGCAAGTAAACAGTTAAATTCTTTGATTTATCTTCTACACTTTCTTATAATAATATGGCATTTTTGGGCAAAGGATATATTTCTAAATTACTATTCAAAACAGGCCTAGTTTTGTTAGCAGTCTTGTAGTAGGAACATAAAAACTGGTGTTTTCAAAATAAGAAATTTGAAATTGAAAAATATTTTTATACAGTTCTATTTAGAACTAAATTACGAAACTTTTTTATATTTCTGAAAAAAATTACAAAACATTTTTACTACTTTTTATGTAGGCCTAATGTTAAACGTTTTACTTTCGTTACTGAACATGCTTGTTTCTTGAGCTAATAACTTACTAATACTTACTTGTTAATTTTACTTCAATCATATTTTTTACTGGCATATATGAATTTTTTTACCCTTTATCTACAAAAAAGCTATGGAACACCTTTGAATTGGTTTAGAATAAACGTATAAAAACATGGTTGAAATACAGAAACTTGTACGATTGTTAACAAATTTGAAGTTTACGGTCATTTTGTGAGCTTACCGTTTGAGATACGGAAAAAAATCAAGAATACAATTTTGTTAAAAATCTAATTTGCTAAAGCAAAATGTCATTAGTTTTTAAATTCGACTTAGGGTTAAGCCATAAACTGGCTTTGGAAAAAAGCTTACACTGAGAGGAACGGTCCGGCCGACATTTTGATTTTATTTAAGGGGTAAAAATGAAAAATGGAAAAACCGTATACATACATGGCTTGGCCTAGGATTAAGAATCATTCATGCAAAAAATCATCATAATCGGTCAAGGCGTTTGGCCGTAATCGTGAGACAGACAGACACACAGACGAAATGCTGAACGGTCGAGTTAAAACTTCGACTTCACTTCGCTCGGTCAAATATTTATACTCTACTAGTAGTTCTGTGAACAGTAGACCTCGCTCGTTGAAATAACAAATGTGGTTTTGAGCTTAGGTTAAAAATAGTGGGCCAGTAAGGAAGTAATCACAAGGTTTAGCCAGTGAAACAATATTTACAATTCCCGCGATTCCGGGATTTCTAGTTCTCGATTTTATTTCTTTTCTTGAGCTTTAACTGCTAAAGATTTTCTTTTAGAGGCATTGTGTTTTATTTAGGTTAATAATGCGTAAGATAGCTAAAAATATCGCGTTATAGAGGGACAACATACAATTAAATATTTACATACTTAAATAACTCAAACTTAACAATGTATCATAAGTTAACTTAAGTTCCATATCATATTCCAATATTAGAAATAATGAAAACAAACGATGTTAAAACGTCGTGATAGTGATCTCAACCCATGTACCAACACTTCCCACGGTGTCCTACGGTCATTTTTTGTGTGTCCTTTACCGCCGCGAGGTTTCATTTGTTTCATCTCATTTTGTAATTCAAGTAAAGCTAAGTCAAATACTTTATGAAATTTACAATGATAATTTACAGGTATACAGTTCAATTCTTTGATTTATCCTCTTCACTTTCTCATAATAATATGTCATTTTTCTGCAAATAATATATTCCTAAATTACTATTCAAAACAGGCCTAGTTTTGTTAGCAGTCTTGTAGTAGGAACATAAAAACTGGTGTTTTCAAAATAAGAAATTTGAAATTGATAAATATTTTTATACAATTCTATTTAGAACTAAATTACGAAACTTTTTTACATTTAAGAAAAAATTACAATAATTTTTACTACTTTTTATGTAGGCCTAAAGTTAAACATTTTCCTTTCGTTACTGAACGTGATTGTTTCTTGAGCTAATACATTTCTTAATTTTACTTCAATAATTTTTTTACTGGCATATATGAATTATTTAAACCTTTATCTACAAAAAAACTATGGAAAACCTTTTGAATTGGTTTAGAATACACGTATAAAAACATGGTTGAAATACAAAAACTTGGACGATTTTTAACAAATTCTAAGTTTACGGCCATTTTTTAAGCTTACCGTTAGAGATACGGAAAAAAATCAAGAATACAATTTTGTTTAAAATTTAATTTTCTTTTAGGAAATTCCTATTAGTTTTTAAATTCGACTTACGGTTAAGCCAAAAACTGGCTTTGGAAAAAAGCTTAAACTGAGAGAAAAGGTTCGGCCGCCATTTTTATTTTATTTAAGGGGTTAAAAATGAAAAATGGAAAAACCCGTATATATACATGGTTCGGCCTAGGAATAAGGAACATTCATGCAAAAAATCATCAAAAACGGTGAAGGCGTTTGGCCGTAATCGTGAGACAGACACACAGACATACAGACACACAGACACACAGACAAAATGCCGAACGCAATGGTCGAGTTAAAACGGAGACCTCGCTTACGCTCGGTCAATTAATTCCATGGCAGAACATTTTTATTGCAAAACAAAATGTTGATCATACAAAGTAGCTTGCAGAGAGTTAAAATTTGTTTTACGACTTTACCAATTATTTTGCTATCTCGTTTAAAGAACTTTTGGTTCCTGTTTATATAAAGCCCTTTTATAGTGTACAGGCTACAAAACTTAAGTACTGCAGAACCTATGATGTTAAAACATGAATGGGATTTTTTTTTAATTATTGAAATTTCTATGCCAATTCCTCCAACCAATCATTCAATATATTTCTTGAAAACAAATATGTGTGTTAAAATAGTATTTAATATGTAGTATGCTGTGTAATTTTTAACTATTTAAGAGGATGTGAAATGTGTGGAAATTTTTTTCTCTACGGTGAGCTAAAGTATTTTTCAAATATGAGTAGAAACACACTTTTTTTCTTTAACATCCAACCTGCCTTAGTTTGGCATAGGTATGGCACACTATGTGAAACCTTTGATTATATCAGCCAGTGAACCTAACTACATAGAATTATATTAAATTAATTACAAGTGAAAAAACATGGACCAAGACCGGGATTTGAACAAAGTACCTTTGCCTTTCCGGGGCAATACTCTAGCACTGAGCTATCCTGATCCTGCAGATATTGGTTGATGTTATCTCACTTGTACGGTTTTACTGCGTTTATGAATTAATACATAGAATTAGCAAAGTTGCAGAACTAGCTTCTCCACATCTATTCTAAAAGATAACTGTGACAAAAAATTACTAATGAAGAAAAACAGTAATAAAAAAGTGTTTTCTAAGATAAAATACTTTAAATAATACTATACTAATACATCTATTTTAATTCACGGCTTACAACGCTTTTAACTTAGTATCTTATACTAGATCAAGCAATAATTGTAAATGTTGTGTTTGCTTTATTTATAGTTTTAGTATTTAGAAGAAATTATTTTAAAAGATTGCTGTATTGTTTGATTAACAACTTGTACAGTGTTTGGCTTGCATTATTTAAGTATAAGTATATGAATCTAAAACTAAAACAACGCAACTTTAAGGAAAACTTACTCAAAATCAAATTTGTCGATATCAGGTTTGTTGACTTCTTTCAGTATAGTAGCAGGGCTGTTTTGGGGTTTCGAAAATGTTCCCAAAATCAAAGATGCTAACATAAAAATCTAAAAAAATAAGAAAATTTAGTTTAACATTAAATTAATAAATATACAAAGAAATAGTAATTTTCAGCACTTTTCTATTTGGCTTATAAAGCTAGAAAACTATAGCTTATTATAAATTGATAAAAGGTTTTCTTTTGTTTATAATTTTTTAAGTATGTAGGGCCTAACCGGTTAAACAATTAAAAATATCCAATCTAAAAACAATATATACTTTTCAAACTGTTTTGAACAACCTTAGAAACCAATTCGTTCCTAAATATTTATTTTCAGAATATAAACACGAAAATAAAATAAAAAATTCTTATACAAAATAAGTAGTTTTTACTACTTTTACCTTTTGCCCAATATTTCTTGTTTTATGATTATAATGATAAATACGTCAATTCATACTAATTGAGTAACTATTAAAATATATTTAAAATTAAATTGGAAATTAGTAGCAGTTTTAAATGCTTAAAAAACCCTTCGTCTGATAAAATACATTTAAATAAAAACATAACATAGAAACAAGTTATTTTAACATCATGTAATGTTATTGTTTTAATTTTATATGTATGCTAAAGTAAACCAAATGCATATATAAAAAGTAATAACAACAAAAGGAAAACAATTTAACGTATCCATTATTTCAGGTAAATCTTTATACTTAAATATAAACAGAAACCATTTACTACTCTACACACAATAAAAACTTGCACATGTTTTACTACAATAATTTTTACATATCCGTTTGCGCAGTGCTTATTCGGAAAAAGTTCATAAAAAGTGAAAGCCTTACGAAGTATGTTTTCCCTACTCTTAAACAAACTACTTCAAAATAAATTGTTTAATCGACCTTATTTAATTCAAATACATGTATAGGTGTGTGTAGATCGATACCAAATCAAATCAGTATGGTATCTTAACAAGTAGTTTGTTTTAGAGTAATTTTACAATACGGTAAAATACATATAATTCATTAATTAGACTATAAAGTCAAGTCATAGGTTAAAACGAACAGCTAGAAAAATGGCAACATTTTTTTAAATTCTGTTACACTGTAGTTATAAAAATGCATAAATATTTTAAAGTTTAATAAAATCAGTTAAATATTTATCAACAAAAAATGTCGTTGATAAGTTTAATTTAAATCTTTTGGAAAATATTGATTTTGTAACGTCCGTTTCAACAAAAAGCTATTTATTATTATAAAAAAAGTGATATACATTTTCTTTGAAAATTACACAACCCCTTTCGAAGGTACAAAAGTACACAATTACCTTACAAGTTGAAATATGTTCTTTTTTTAACTCTAAAAATAAGAACACATTTAATCCTCTACTCTAACGTGAAATACAACAACAAAATGTTTTGATATCTTTGAAAATTACACTTTTAGTTTGATATTTTAAAACCAAACAAGAAAAACTGCAAAAAAGTAAGCAAAACTTCTTGAAAACAACATAATTATGCCATAATTCTATGAACTGGCATGCGACTTAATTATTCAAAATGATGCTAAAAAGAATCATTTGCAAAGAATTTTCTTGAAAAACATAATGAAAAGAATTACTGAAAAAAATAACTTCCCAATGATCTGATGATGATGATGACAAGTATGAAAAGTTAAAAATGTTAAAATAAGTGTTTCTTTGTGATACCTACACATAAATTATAATTTTTGAAATTTCCCTAGAAAATGTATTTTATGTTTAAAAATTTTAGGTGTTTTGGTTGTTTTTTTTTTTCATTATGTTGTCTTAAGTTTAAGATCTTAAAAGGCATAATAATAAAAATGTCTGTAAAAATCCGAATAAAAAGTTTTAAGCAATATATTTTTTAATTTTATTTTACTTTTTTATTTTATATACATGTATTGTGTAGCATTTTTTAAATGAATTTATTGAACACCTTTAGCTATTTAAACTTAATTATAACTTACAACCATCGGCCGAATAGTTAGATTTTAAAACATTTAGAAACAATATTGTTGTTTTTCTTTGATCGTTTTTAACTTACATTTTTTAAAAGGTTTTAATGGACTTCTCACCCTAAAACAACGTTATAACAGTATCCAGAATGATTCGGTAAGTAATATTATTTGTAAATAAAATAAAATATAACCACCTTTTAAAAAAATCTTTTATGGAAATATACAGAAAAAAATTGTTAAATTTTTATTATTTAAAATTGTTTCATATATAATTTCCTTGGGCATTTACAACGTGAATATTTTAACTTACAAACTGATACCTAGTAACTGTACACACAACATAATAAAACGCAATAATAGGCAAAATACACTCACATAAACTTTAGAGTACATATCGGCACAGATGCGTTGCTTATAACCTTTGATAACAAAGTGCTTCTCCTGTTTAAAGAACTTTGAATGTTGTTTTATAAAAGTGTATTTGTCATACTTGTAGACCTTGAAAGGTTATGAAGAGTTGCCAAACATTTCAGAGTTCAAGGAAATATCCTGTTCCGACCTTAAATAAATCCGTGGCATTTAGAAAATCGACCTTGGAATATTAATATACAGCGACTTTAATTTAAAAGGATCGATGATTTATTTGATTGTTTCAGAAATCATTATTAGCGAACATTAAAATCAAGCAATCAATATACTCGTAATATAATAGACATAAATTTACATTGTTGGCGAATTCCATCTCTTGGTAATATTATCTAAGTATTTTCCCAAGATGACCGTTTCTAAACCGACGATTTATTGAAAACACTTGAAAGAAAGGTTTCATTGTTATCTACAGGAATTCGGGTTTTAATAGATTGTCAAGGATTCCGTACTGATATTGACCCAAAAATATTTACATCTATTAAAACAGCAATAACACCTTATACACTAAACTAACCACCTAACTAATAACAGTAACCGTTTTGGAGATAAACTATGCATCTCTGTAAAAGTAAGCTACGGCTATTAAACACAGTACCATGAAAGGAAAATATATTTTTAATTACTTGAAAAAAAAAACATGTCCATCCATTACAGTGTTTCTGTACTGTATTCTACATGTACCTCCATCACAAACATATTTTTATTTGGCAAATAAATATGTTGCGATCAATAATATTGATATAGGACTATCTAAATCAAATAGTTTACGGTTTGATATAGGAATAGTTTCCTGGAGTTTTAAAACATAATTTTCTAGATACAATTTATAATAAGTAATACTAGCTTTATGAGCGCACTTAGTTAAGGTTTACATTTCTTTTACCCAAAAACCTAAAACCTTAGAACATAGCACCCAAGCGGCACATAGGTTTTATAATGTATTTTGAGTTCGTAGCTGCATTGTTTTGAAAGAAATAAAGTTTCTTACTTTTCGCGGTATTTTTAGCCTACATTTTTCATGAATGTAAAAAAAATATCTTCCTACCAAATGTAAAGCCACTTAAGCCACCGAGCGTTGTGGTCCCGGGAATGTTGTAATAAGTCGGATCTCACAAATTAAATATTATGTTATGGAAGGAACATAGATGTTTTTACAATATTTAATTTATTTTTTTTCATTTCATCTCCTTGGTTTACATACTTACATAAACAAAAATAGAGCACAATTTTAAAATAGATTATATAGAATAAAACATTACTTTAAAAATACCACACAAAATAACAAACATAGGTTAAATAACGTTTTTGCAATCTTTAGTCAAGCCCCTTTTAAAGTTACTTATTAATAATTGTAGCTTACCTTTTATAAGAGTAAAAAAGGGTTTAAGGAAGCAGTTATTTTACAATTAAAACAAAAACATGATAAGGGCAGTACATTCAAATAGCGGTAGAAAAAACAGAAATAAAATCAGTAAAATAGACGATAGACAATCATATTAATTTAAAAGTTGAACAAAAATTATGGTATAACCTATATACAAAATTGCTACTAAATTAATTTTCGTATATTTTAATTGCAATTTGCATAGATATGTACTCTCTTCTACTCACAAACTAAAACAACTAACTCTCTCACTCTCCCTACCTCTCCACCCTCCCATCTCTCTCGTACACATATACACATCTAAACAATAATAATGGCACCAGTCTCGTTTTATTTACTATACGTTGTTAAACCTTTTCTGTAAAAATGTAGATTAGAGAAATAAAAAATTGCACTGTTTTTTCATGACTTTCGTGGTTACATAGATTAGTGTTAAACAATCTAACACCTAAGAGGCGATCGCATATTAAAAAGTTTTTTAACCGAATTTAAAGTTTATGTTTGTTTTGGTTTTTGAGAAATAATACTTTTTAACGTTTATTGTTTTCTGAGAGTTTTTGCTGTTAATATGGAATTGGTAAAACTTATTTTTTAACGAGCTTTTACAACTGAAGGAGGATATCAGCTGAAGCTTTTACAACTTCTTACTAAATATCAGTCACTGTAGTTCTGAAGATTTATTGAAGAGTGTGTTAGTGAGCCTCACCAATTTGTAACAGATGGTAATAATAATGCATGCAAATGTGTACTCCAAGGTAGTAAATCGTTCTTTACAATTTTATGTCACATGCGAATAAAAACAAGGTCTACGTACTAACCTATAAAACAAATAACACAAGACTAATCAACATACTACCAAAAGAGAAACTAGAAATAAATAATAAGGAATGTTTTGACTATTCACTTAATTACGTTGCCGAGTATGGTTTTAAAATAAAGATGTTACTTTTAATTATACTTTATAAATGCAGTAAACATCATTGCAGTAATTATGCTTATTATTGAGAAAAATTAAATTACAAACTATTCTTGCAAAACCATTTTGAATTGATTAAAACTTTAATTATTGTTTGTTTCTCTAGGCAGAGATAGTAGTTAGCATTGTACAGTCTACAATCATCACAAGCCTTGGAGACTTTGAATAAAAATAGATACTATAAACATAGTTCCTGTCCTAAACTTCAAAAGTAAATAAAGTTTTAGGGTAGCATCATAAATAAAATTTAAGAAAACGAATTCGACGAACGCTTATAAATTTTAACGGTGTCCATCTTAATATTTGTCCGACGCGACGGTTGAAACTATACATTTAATGATCAGATTTCTAAGAGATTTTTTTAAGAAATTAAAATAAGTTTTTAGTGAAACACAAAAGAAAAGCAATTAGTACAGTGAGTTCCTAACAAAACAAACTAGAGTTCTTTATTTTTTTTTTTGGCAAACTAGAAATAGTTTCCTTGAATTTATCGCTACTTAAGTTTTATAATTAACTAGCCCGTAGTGGTTGGTATTTTAGTCTTTTTTAACGTAATTGTATTCTTTTAAGTGTTCAGTCAGTGAGTGGTATTTGGTTTTTTTATATATAGATCTTAAATAATGAAAACACTATTGTCATAATAATAAAATATCTGAAATTATGATTTTAGTAACTTTGATCCCCTCAAACCCCTCCTAAAATTTCGAAATTTTTCATACCCTTTCTTAGTGAACACCTATGGCCCTAGCGGAAGCTACATACCAAATTTCATTCCAATCCGCTCTGTAGTTTTGAAACAATTGTGATTTAATAACTTTGATCCTCCCAAACCCCCCTAAAATTTCGAATTTTTTCAAACTCTTTCTTAATAAGCACCTATGGCCCTAGAGGAAGCTACATACCAAATTTCATTCCAATCCGTTCGGTAGTTTTGAAGAAATCGTTTTTTAATAACTTTGATCCCCCTAAAATTTCGAATTTTTTCAAACCCTTTCTTAGTGAGCACCTATGTCTCTAGAGGAAGCTACATACCAAATTTCATTTCAATCCGTTCGGTAGTTTTTTAAAAATCGTGATGTGTGAGTCAGTGAGTGAGTGAGTGGTATTTCGCTTTTATAGATATAGATTAATCTTTTGGATAAAGATATTATATTTTAATATACAATTAAATAGAAAACGTTCGTATTATTGTTGTGATTTTACTCAGACCGACATTGACATGAAAATTGATAGTGGAAATAAAACTCTTCTTACGTTCGTTTAAAATTGACTATGAGTAAAAAAAAGCATTTTCAAATTGAGTTCGAACAGGGTATATACAAATCTAAACCCCCGCCATTTTTTCCTCTGGCTAAACTGAAGATGCATAGTGTCGTCCAGTTGGGGAAGAAACCAAATCGGGAAGAATCGATTTTTAGGTATAACCACGAGTTTAATTTGATAATTATTTATCTCTAGAACTTTTATAGTTTACTTATAACCCGACCGTTATAAAAAGATCGTTGACTATAGTTCTGGAATTGTTGTTGATTTTAAGCGATAATCAAGACTTCTCTGAAGCTGTACGCTATCCTGATTATAACTGTCTGTTCTTAAGACTATTGGATGCAGTTCTGGCCATAAGTAATAATCCCGAATGTCCCTGAAAATATTACACATATTGATGAATAAAAAGATTGTTTAATGTCACAGTTATTATGTAAAAGCTGCATTTCACACGATAAACCAATGTGCTTTATTATGTTTAAAACTAATCCTTCATTACTACAGTTCTTGCATAAAGGTTTATAGTCACCAAAAATTTCCAATTCAGATATTTCATAAATGTATAATTCGTCACATTTATTTAAAAAAATCTTTGCACAAAAATCACACCTACTAAGTTTTCTTAGTGAAGGAGAAATGCTACTAGTTTTGGAAGTAGCATAGTTTGATTAACAAGCAAAGAACTAACCTGTACAGCTTTTGGCTTACAAATATTTACATTCCTTTTAAAAACACTGTTGCTAAATATTGGCATTGTATCATTAAATAATTAACTCAATAGTATTAAAAAAAACTAAATCACAAAATACCAACATATAGAACTTTAAACATACACAATAATTTACATGTCAAGTTGTAAAAAACAACATTTTGTATATTTTTTAACAATAATTGACTCACTAACCAATACAGTTGACTGTCTGCAATCCCCGTATAAGCAGGTTAGGCACTTAAGAAAAAGCTAAAAGTCAATACCAAAACAAAAAATCCCACCATAGGCGGAACCCCAAATTAGTTTCAAATTAGAATATACATCATATCAAATCATTTAGAAATGGATTTAAGTATGTCTTATTATCATGAGTCATACCAGCCAAAAAATGTTATTTTACCCAATTAGAGTTGAATATAATAATAAATTTATTCTTGTTTTAAATCTAAATTAAATTTCAATAGAAAGCTTGAAAAACAAAACACACATTAAACTGTATCTGTTCCGGAGCCCCTTAATGTTAACTAAAAATAACTAATCCACAATCCTTTTAAGTTTAAACTTAATTTGGAAAAGAAAACTAGACCTTTAAACGCTTTAATTGTAATAGTATCCAAACTATATTTCTATGTTCAATTGTGTATAAAAAATTTCATATAATGTAATTTATTGAGTTTTGTTTATTTATAAAATAAATGGTAATTATTTTCTGTTTTGCTAGTTTGAGAGAAGTTTTATTGATACCAATGGTATATCGTGTAATCTATTTAATAATTCAAACCACTTCATGCACAACTAACGAGTTTTATAATTACTGTAGATGTAGAATTTATAAATACTTAAACCAACTAAAACCAAACGTATTTTAATATTTATTTCTAGAAGTCCTTTATCTCCCCAGAGACCAAAAATCGTAAAAAAACTCTTACCATGATCATAGTTTGCATCACATAGAATTGTCTTTCAGCATCGTGTTGTTTATGAAAGGCATGGAGCCGAGTTCAAAGTTATTTTCATAAAAAGCGAATGTTTTCCGTTTCAGTGGAAACTCATTCTGAGAGTAGTTCATTTGTTTGCAAGACGACATTTGTTCTATTAATTCTCATAGGAAAAACTCTTGAACTGATTCTGCACTACAATCAGGTGAGGTAAAGAACTGATCACTGAGTTTTATTGAATGCAGAACACAGTCATTATCTTAGTAGTTTTTTTAATCAATTTGTTTTTTCTAATCTATATTATAAATAAAGTTAATTACAATTAAAAATATTTTCCAAGCAATTGATATAAAAAAAGAGATAACGGTTTCAGATATAATGAATATAAAATCATGTTGAAATATCTCGAATTATAAATAAACTGCAAGTAATATATTTCATCTATGTAACAAATATTTCGAATACATAACCCAAATGCGAATTCACACTTGCAAATAATTAATTTTGAAAGAAAATGCTGCTGATTACAGGGTAATAACTTGTTGCTGGCATTTTTTTTTAGCGGGTGAATTTAGATTTTATTATTGTAATACATTTTTTGTTAATACATATTTTTTTGCGTGTTGTTATGGTAGTTTAAGTTTAAAAACGGACGTTCAAGTTTTTTATTTCGTACTCAAATTTACCCCATAATTTGGCGCGTAAGAAGGTGTGCTATTTTTAAAACACTGGGAACTTGTTAAATTTAAATATCCATATATGTATATTCCGTACACACAAACACATGTTTTTCACTATAACGGCATAATATAATCTTTTTTTCTAATAAACAACTGTTGTCACAAGTCTTGTTTGTTATCAATTACTTCCTGTAAATAGTTAATTAAACTCATGTACTTTAGGAAACTTTTTAGTTTCACAGAAAAGATTATAAAAATATATCTTTTTTTTATTTGGTTTAACGTCCTGCTGTTTTGCACTTAAGGCTTATGAAGACGGGACCTACAGTTTTACGTGGAATCCGAACCACAGCCAACAATGTCTGTTAAGAAACCATTTAGAAAATTATTCGGTGTCAATGGGAATTAAACCCGGAACTTTTCCATTGATGGTTGCCATGACGATTGATAAAGCTTTGACGCCTTAACAACCACGGCCATCGTGGCTAATATATCTTATTAATTTAATAAATGAAACTTCTCTAAGCGGCCCGGTACGACTTCCAAATTGAATTGGTCTCGACTGTTATAAAGCAACATCTTCAAACACATAAACATTTAGGCAAGTCTAGGTTTAACTGGCATACGTCACTACTGCCGTAGTGATAACCATCACAAAGGTTTAATACATTAATTATGGGCTTATAGTTGGGTATGGGGGAGGGGTAGTAACTACACACCTTATTATTTTACCCAGGCAATTTTTGTTTGGTTTTTTCAGTATACATTCTTTGTTTTATCCCCGATGTTTCTATGAGGTATTTAATTGAGCATCCACTGACGTAAAGTATAATAAAAAAGAAGATATTTAACATCACATAAAATAATTGAAAATCATCATAACAGGTAAATGTCACGAAAGTATATCAACATAATATGTTTAAGTGAATTAATTATCTGAAAACTGAACTTATGACTGTGTATACAACCACTGGAATCTCAGAAGCTATTGGTTTACATCATAGTTTAAAGGGGAACTTTAGACTTCAGTTTGGATGTGGGCAGTAAAAATGAATTTTTTTATTTACAAAAAAATTCTGCCAATATCCAATATGGGGATAATTTCATAATTTCTCAAAGGAATCCCTATTTTATTCCGTTTATGGCTTGTATAGGCTACATAATTTTAAAACAATTTTAAATATAGGTATTTAATATTTTTGATATTATAATTAAATTTACACTTAATAAATAAGATTTAAATTAGTTTACATCAATTTTAAGGTTATGTTCAAAACATTTTTCAAATATTTTATTATTTCAGTTAAATATTTAATGAAAGTAGTATAAATGAATATAAAACTTAAAAATAAAAGGATAAATTGAGAAAAAATACATGACGGTATTGTCTTAGTCTTATCAAATTTCCCTTCAGGATCCCCCCAAAACATGGGAAAGTAATTGAATTTAGTGTCTGTCTCGCAACAACACAATATCCTAAAGCTAAATGTCAAGAAGCTAAATATCCTCTTTTAATCAAGAAGACGATGTCAGCATACTAGTGTCGTCAATGTTTAACTATAGTTTTTTTCAAACCAACCAAACGAGAATTAAAGTCAAAAGACAGATTTCAATGCTTTTTTAGAAATATCAAAAATATAACAGTTTTAGAACTACCTGTTGCATCAAGATGGGTGTGGTGTTATAAATGAAGGTCTGAAATATTTTAGACTTGCATACAATATATTTTATTAAGAATCTCTAAAAACTATATTATGCATATTGTCATATAGTAGGATAGACAATTCCCTGCATTAGAATTTGAATTAACATATTAGAGCCAAACACTATTATGTCTATTCAGTGGGTCTCTAAAGTTTCTTTTATTTAAAGAATTTTTTTTCTCGGAATTTTTCCCTTCTCCCTAAATTGCGAATTTTTGTATTACTAAAAATGTACAGATAAGAACCCACATATTAAGTTATTCAAAATAGAGCACATGAATATACTATATTAGTGACTTTTAGTTCAATAAAATGGCTACTTAAAAAAAATATTAAAATTGTTTCCATTAATTCAATATTTATTTTACAGCATATTTAACGGTAAAACAAACAAAAAAATATAATGCGTTAGACAAAAAAAAGAGCTTGTAGTAAGATTGTTTCATTCAAACATTTTAAATTTTATAGTTTTTATTTTATTTAAGGAGATTTTTTACAATATTATAATTAGTGCAATATAGACATCTGGATAAAGTTATAGACATCATACAAATACAAAAAAGTTTTTTTTAGTTACAAATTACAAATCCAACATTCATGAAAACATCAATTTTTGTTGATGTAGTGATAAATGCACATTTTATAAAATTAGACTGACTTATTAACTTATCGTTTAAACTTCAAAGGATAATTCAAATAAATTGACAACGTGGGTGAAAACAATTCTTGGAAGTCTTTGAAACCGTGACAAAGACAAAACAACTCGTAGGCAGGCATGCTAGTGACCTTAATTATTTGTTGTCGACAAGAGCTCTCTGCAAATGTCAGTATTAGTACACCATTTGCTAACGCTCTACCTTCATGCTCTTGTATTTACCTGTGTGTACTAATGCATATGTTTTGTAAATCATTTTAATTATGATAAGATACAAGGAATATAATCTTACAAGGAATCCAATTGCACTACATATTTATTCAAAGAAAATATTTACCATTGTAGCTTCTCTGAATTATTTATTAACTCTCCCAAGTAAATAAAATTCTCAAAAGTATGAATCTATTAAAATAGGCTGGAAGTTGGATATATAAATTAAAAGAGGGAATGTAGTTTTAAGCAATATTTTGATAGGAATACTACATAAATTGAAATATTTGTTGCACACCATATAACGCCTTTGAGAGTGGCACCCCATACGACGGTATCATCATTACATATAATTTGTTCGTACCAAACTTAAACCTACTGAAAAATTTAGTAATATATTTTTTGACTTTCCATTATTGTAAAACATACGGGTTACCATTCATTATACCTTATCCAGAAATAGGTTTGACGCCTTCATTAATTTCTGAAAAATATTATTGTACAGTATTAACAGATGGACAGATTGGTTGTCGTATAAGGGTTAATTTTTTAAGATATGAAATCCTAAATATACATTCAAACTACATGTAAAAAGGTTCACCGCCTTCCTTAATCTAACTAGTATAAAGACGTTAATTAAAACAAACAAAAAACAGGCTGCATATAAAGCAAAAATAGTACTAGGCTAGTGTTTCATTAAACCTATCCCAACCACAGAGTTTGGAAAAAAATAAGGACTTCAAAACCAAACAAAAACTGCAGTCCAAATTGCATATCTAAGTAAGATTTATATAAATTTTTGTTTATATTCAAACAACTATTTATACAGCAAGTTTTAAATGTATTTGCAATTGTTTTTAAATAATGTATCAAAACATTTTGTGATTTAATATTTCGCAAATTAAAATACTTATGTAGGATTGATTTTTAGTATTTATTTTTCACAGCGTTTAAAAGAAAAATAATTTCTGAAAACCACGATTTTTGTTTTGCCTTTAACCCTTGAATCCCAACGCTTCGTCTGGTAGACGATGGTCGCCATGTTTTCGTTATAAATTCCCGCTATGTTGTAGTGTCCACCCCACCACTCCAGTACCTTTATTTGCCACTCAGACGGCCACGTTGGTGTATCGGAAACCGGTTGTAAGTGTATATTTGTGCAAAAACTGAGATCGCGTAGTCTAGTAGACGAATCGTTGGGAATGGTGTTAGTTTTCGAATAACATTGCGTCTATGTAGCAATAACATTGCGATGCCAACATCCTGCATGGAGAAGTTCCTGATATTCAACCTGTACAACAAGAACTTTAGAGAAGAAATATTTGCTCATTCTTCCCTTCGAAGAAACGTCGGTTGACGAGATTCTTTTTGTAGCGTTCATTAAAAAAATGTCACACTACAATGCATGCGCTGTAGTAAGAAATTAAATCTTGGTTGCACCCGTCCGGTGCTGGCATCTAGTTGTCAAAGCGTAAGTTAACTTAGCTTCAAACTCCACCTATAAGCAAGCGCTGATGTCATAGATTATTCTAGAACTGAACTTACATCTGATTCCCTCAACAAATGGCGTCCCGAGACCTTGACAGACCGGTGGACAGTGTCGTATATTTTAGTTTCTTGTTAAATTAAAATGTTTAAAAGTTTAATTCTGGCACTTTATGTCAGACAAATATTTTACTGTGAAAATCTTAGCGAAGTATAAATGATGGCCACCTAAGAAATCTACACAAAAATCCAGGTAGGATTTTCTGCAATTTCTAGCCTAGTTGTAGACATTTTGGTTTCTCATAAAATATTATTCCACATGTACTTTAAATATACTTAAATAATGTATTATATTCATAGAGATTTTAAAGAAAGCCTTTTGTTTGAAATGAATATACAGCCACTAAAATTTGTTAAATATTTTGGTCACCATGGCCTAGTTTTGTGTTAACCATTTACCTCAAGTAAATGTGTAATTTGTTAAAGTTTTACCACAGTTGCCACTGTGTTCTTTAAAAGTACTACAATAGATTATTGAAGTAATAATTAAAGGAAAACAAGCCTAATTTTGGTCACTTTATTTGTCAGTTATAGCATATAACAGCAACTTTTGCAACATTAAAGTATCCTAAAAGTTCTGTCAATTCCTGTTAACCTCATGTTTTCCATATAAAGTTGTAACATGAAATTTGACATGCCTTAAAACTAAAACCTTTGGTTTTTCCTAACAGCTATTGCTGGTCCAAGTTCAAGTACTGAATTTCAAAAAAGACAAAAACAACTAACATGAAGAAAGCTTAATTTCTACTCCAGTGTATGTTTTAACAAAAAAAAAAAAAAAAAACACAGTTCAACTACTTCTGAACTCTAAGAACTACAGTGATCGAAATACTTGAATCGTTTGTCATGGTATAGGCTTGTGATGTGTTAAATAAAAAGGTTTTAATTATATACCTATGCTTTACTGCAGAAAGCATTTAGGCTGATAAACTTTATTAAAAACACTTAAAAAAAAAGGCTGTAAATTCGATATAATATTATTTACTATTTTATTGGGAGGAGTGCCTAGGCAAAAGTTGGACTTATAAGCCCACAGGGCTTAAATCCAACTTATTTCTTTTTGTGACGTCACCCTAAAGCTTATTTATTCCAAATTTATTTATGTTTTCATTATTTTAACTTTAGTAGCTTCAAATCATTATTATGTTTAAGAGCTATTTGTAAGTTGGCCAACTCTGTACATATAAAAATAAGATAGCATAAGCACTTGTAATCACTATTTATTCAAGTCTGTATCTAATTCTGCCCAAGAGGCTATGTTAATATGTATATGTTATGTTAACAAATTTTCTTTCTATTGTGCTAAATTCTAATAAATAAAAGGGTGGGTTTTTCTTGTTTTATATATATTTTGGGGCGGGTTTTTCTTATAAACAAAATCAATTCTATCATTAAGGGCATGTAAATTGTTTTATTTAAAATAAGATTTTATTAAATCAAAATCAATTCAATCATTAAGGGCATGTAAATTGTTTTATTAAAATAAGATTTTATTAAATAAAATCAGAATCTTTCAAGAGAAACTCGACTTGATTTCTTCATTTGTAAATGATAAACCATAATGTCACAAAGCTGAACATCCTCTGGAGGTAAGTCCAAATAATTTTGTAATTAGGAAATTCTGTATGTACCGTCTGTTAGGCCCGGTACGTTCTTCCAAAAAATTTGTTTATAACAGACGGTAACATTTTGCAAGCGCTGCTCAAAAGCAATGTGTGGTGACCATCAAGGATAGTCGTGCTTTGAATGTGTTCAAGAGCAATAAACTGGTTCAAACTGTGTCAGTTGTATGTCTTGCATATCATTTGTGTTGTTGAAGTGCTAATACAACGAATTACTTTATTCTTTTTAAGTATTTATTAATTTATTTTACCCGTCGTCTCGTAGACTAAGCGTTAGGAATATATATATATATATATATATATATACACATTTTTTTTTAAGGCGAAAAATCTGGGTGGTTATCATCACCTTCGCGTTAGGTATAATGAAACTTGTATAAGCGTTGGGATTCTAGGGTTAACAAAATTGCAGCACACATTATTTCCTACTTAATTGAACAATGTGTTGTTAGCATTACCTTACTAGTATTTCAAAACAAACGGATGAGGTTCTCAGTGCAGTTAGGCCTAAACCTTGTTTTCGTTTTGCTTACCGCTACGTTGCTAAGGATTCAATCACCATTATAGTAAAGCTCCAAGACCTTGTCATCATTTCAACTGATGTAGTGTCGGCGTGTTTTTCAGTGATTTGTTTGTTTAGAAATAGTTTATCTTTGTGTTATTACGTTGAATGTATATTTTTAGAAACTAAATGTAAGTAACTCTGTGAATATAATTTGAATACAAGTTTCACTAAAGTTACAATGTTGGTTATTTAATAAGATATAAATATATATACTTAAATTAAAAGCTTAATAATGTCTATTAATTAAGTTCGTAGCACAAAATGTTCCAGCGAAAGTTGAAATTTTAACATCTGGCAGTAATTAATCAAAATATATAGCCTGAAGTTCTAACTGTCTCTATTCACATTACGTTTACCAGTATTTAACATATAATAATGCAATGTCTCATCAGCAGTACTCTATTTCCTAATAAAAAGGTAACAGGTCCTAAGGCATTTTTACACCAAGGTTAGTACTACTTTTTATGTACGACTGCATATTAACTTATATAGGCCCAGTTATACAATATTTTATATTGAAGTTATGTGTATTTGCAAGAGTGTTTCAGTAATCGAAACAAATATGTAACGGATGTAATGTTGTATTATGCAAAATATAGTTGAAGTGATTATTGAGCGTCTAAACAACCCTATATTAAATAAAACTACTCCCCATTTACCTCAGTGATTTAAAATATACAAACAAAAAATGTCGTTATAATTTCAAGAAATAATAAAAACTACTGATTACATGTAAACTTACGCGTTAAAAACAATGTCACTGTATTGCTACACATGACTTCTTCTTAGTTTGTCTTGAAATTTTGTCAAGCTATACACCATAGACCATAGCTTATATATAGCCTATATTTATACAAATTGTAAAAACAACATAAATATAAAATTTGTAAATTTAAAGTGAATAAACGTGAAAAAAGATGTTATTACATTAAATGACGCCACAGGTATTAGTTTACATACAATTTGTGTATTTACTTACAGTTAATAAAACTGCTAAACATACAAAGTTTGAACATTCTCTCAGTTCTCAGTTGTAATACGCTTAGGTTGGCAGCACCTACTCTCTTTTCTGATAAACTGGTCGTCGGCTGCCAAGCTATAAGGAGGAAAGCTTATTGTAAACTCTAATCTATAAATGAAATTAAATGGAGCCATTATGATTATAAATTTCACCTATATTTGTAACACAGGCACTAAGTAAGTGGTATTATAATACTGATCAACGTTTTAAAGTTTTAGTGAAGAAATTCTTAATTGGATTAGGTTTTGTAAGGTTATGATTTTGATTTGGGCGACTTTATCATGTAAGGTTTGTCTTATTTGGGGGCTCCACCAGATTCGATTTACGAATCAATCTATGCTTGGCTTGAGAGGTCTGACTCACAAAAAATTGGTCGAAATAACTTCAGAGACATTAATAGTTTGTATTAAATGTATAATTGATAGCAAGATATTGTACATGACATATGATTAATTTAATGACTACACCTTTTCTACATTAATAACATTTAGAATTTTTTAAATTGAATTTATTGAAAAAAGAACTTGAATTAACATGATACTTAATTATTGAAATTTGTTCTTAAGAAATGTACAAATTATTTAATATACAATTTCTTAATGATTAATTTCTCAAATCGTCTCTTCCTCTAAATTTTACTTCATAATAAGTTGCTGAATTTACTAAACTAATTTTACCAGGATGTTTTGATAATTATTATTCGTAATCTATAATGTTGTTAAGGGAGACTGTACTATTCAATTACTATGCAGTCTCCTTAATATTTAATACATATAACTTATCCTTTATTAAAATAGGCTAACAACATTGTATAAAATATTTGAAATTAAAAGATTGATAATTAAGTTGACATAATTCCTTACATTAAAACCTTATCCTAAACAGCAGTGTCTAACCTTTTTAATTGAATCGGAATCTCCTTTCAATTGCTTATTAGGTATTATTAAATCCTTGGCAGCTAATTCTCTATAAAGAAGACCCGACCAAATTGCTTAGTTATTGTTGCTCTAAAGCTGTGAATTTATTTTATTACATTTATATTATTCCATTCACAATTTTTTTATGATTTTATTTTAATTATCTGGATATGATTTTGATTTGATTTAATTTGCTTAATCTCGAGATCTGTCTTAACATAAATTGAAAATTTTAAATTACTTACATATTTGGCGATTTTCCCTTTTACTCACTTTTAAACTGATACTATATATTTTATTTATTATTTTATTTAACACTTTATTGATATTCATTTATCTATATTCGCACATTCACTGAACACTATTTATCCACTGGTTCCTGCGATGCCTTTTGAAATTGGTGATTGATTTTAAACTGATTGATGATTTTCACTTAGTGAGTTCGACTTGATGATTGACTCTTATTTGATGATTGATTTTAAATTATTTTTGTATTTTAAGGTAAAATGTACTTAGTCTTTTTATAGCGGGTTTTAGGTTGAAATATACATTGTGGTGTGAAGCGGCCTTTTAGGTCTTGCCCGTTCAAAAGATGTTAGAAGAAGACCCCGCTTTTCTCGCTCTTGCCTTACTCCTGCTACCGCGTCCTTTTGAAAAACCGTTTGTCATTGGCTAAAGATTTTTCACTCATCTCCCTATTGGACTTTTATTTTTCTAAAAATTTGTCTATCTGTAAATTCTTGTAAAAGCATTCTCATGATATTCTGCATTGTTCGCTAAAGCTATGTGAAATGCAATATGATTCTTTGCACTTGTTTCAGAGCAAGTTGTTCTAATGCTGCTGACTTGATTAAAATGTCTGGGAACGTAACCTAAT
>JAGFPH010011364.1:0-34896 GCA_018207615.1 Philaenus spumarius
GGGGGATCAAAGTTATTAAAAAATTACTTCTTCAAAACTACCGAATGGATTGGAATGAAATTTGGTATGTAGCTTCGTCTAGGGCCATAGGCGCTCACTAAGAAAGGGTTTGAAAAAATTCGAAATTTTAGGGGGGGTTTGGGGGGATCAAAGTTATTAAAAAATGACTTCTTCAAAACTACCGAACGGATTGGAATGAAATTTGGTATGTAGCTTCCTCTAGGGCCATAGGTGCTCACTAAGGAAGGGGTTGACAAAATTTGAAATTTTAGGGGGGTTTGGGGGGATCAAAGTTATTAAAAAACGATTTCTTCAAAACTACCGAACGGATTGGAATGAAATTTGGTATGTAGCTTCCTCTAGGGCCATAAGTTTTCACTAAAAAGAGTTTTAAAAAATTTGAAATTTTAGGGGGGTTTGGGGGGATCAAAGTTATTAAAAAACTATTTCTTCAAAACTACCGAACGGATTGGAATGAAATTTGGTATGTAGCTTCCTCTAGGGCCATAGGAGCTTACTAAGAAAGGATCTGAAAAAATTTGAAATTTCAGGGGGAGTTTGGGGGGATCAAAGATATCAAATCACGATTTCTTCAAAACTACCGAACGGATTGGAATTAAATTTGGTATGTAGCTTCCTCTAGGGCCATAAGTTTTCACTAAAAAGGGTTTTAAAAAATTTGAACTTTTAGGGGTTTTTGGGGGGTAAAAATTACTAAATCACGATTTCTCCAAAATTACCGAACAGATTGGAATGAAATTTGGTATGTAGCTTCCTCTAGGGCCATAGGCGCTCGCTCAGAAAGGGTATGAAAAATTTCGAAATTTTAGGAGGGGTTTGGGGGGATCAAAGTTACCACCACCACGGGCAACGCCGTACGGGTCAGCTAGTACAGTATAAAAGTAGCAAAGTTAATAACAAATTGGGTGTGCTTAATACCACCAGTTGGAAGTGATAACTTCTATGACCGATTTATATTTTTATCAGTATTAATAATAGAGAAGAATTAATAAGAGTCAACAAATTACTCAAGTCAATATATTGTCAAAAAATATTATATCATATTTTGAAATTGCATAATTAATTTTCAAATAACAAATTATTCTAAACTCCTAAAAATTGTAAGTAAGTAATTAAGTATATTTTCAGTTATCAGTAAATCTGCAGAAAATTATATTTATTATATTTTCTGACATTATACATTACCCATGTTTATTCCATTTTATGCGTGTATATAATCTAATTATATCAAATTATAAATAATCAATATGAAAATTGACCATATTCCATTTTTTTGATTAAAAATAGAGTAAAGTCTTTAGCTTTAACTAAACAAAATTTAATATGGTTTAAAATTTCCTAAAATTTATAAGAAATTGTTGAAACTTTCTAAATTTAAAAAATTGTGAATTATGTAAAATATAAAAAAATATCTTAAAAAGTGTTAATTAAGATTCAAAAAATTATATGATTTCTTTTCTGTCTATCAAATTTTAAAGTGCGTAATCAAAGGTTATAAATTTTCCATTTAAAAAAGTTATGGAAAATCCTCAAATAATAGGCTAATAAATATAATTGTAACTGTCAATGTACTACAACGGGCCGGACCCATGTAATTCCGGAAATTTTAAATGTTTACAAACATTTTGTAAAAAGCGATATTTCTAGGCCATCATGGAATCTTGATCGTATGTAGTGCAACCTTCAACAAGTTGGGACGAGCGGGGCGTTATCTACGGAAGCGACTGTTGAACCCTGACTTGTCTAGAAATGCAAAAAGAACTTAGCCTCTAATTAATGATTTCTTCGGGAATACCAGGATCCGGGAATATTATGTATTTGGGGTTTTCTAAAGGAAACACATTACGCTAAACACGGGTGTGCCAGCCATGCAATTCCCAAATCGTAATATTAAATAATGCTTACGTAATTCAAGTCTAAAGTTAAGGGAAAATTTAAAATTTTCTCAAAAGCCAGAAAGAAAGGTGTTTTTGGTTTAAAAAAGAATAGACCTAAAAGAAAGGGGAAATAAGAAAATAACGTATTTTCAATATTATAGAAGTTAGTTAAAGTCATAAAGTTTAATTGCCATTTAATTATAAAATAAATAAAGTTAAGTAAAATTTAATCATAACAAGTATTTGTAAAAGGAAAGTTTTAAAGGAAAATCAAAGACAAGTTTAAATATTATTATAGAAAAAAGGTTGAGAACTTTCACACCTTCGAGTCAAAATAAATAAGAAAATTAAAATTTTAAAGATTATAATAATTAAAGTTAAAGTAGTAGAGTATAATAATGAATGTAAAACCCAGTATACCAAATAAATTTCGGGAAATTAGTTAAATAAAAAAACAGAAAAATCGTAACTTTTATAAGTCCCATAACTCCAAGAAAAACAAAGGAAAATTCACATAATGTCGGCTATTACATAATTTCGCAAAGGACTACAGAATAGAAGAAAAGAAAATCGCGAGTTGGAAAAACTGGAAAACTTTCCCGGAAAACGTAACGAGAAAGGCACATGCGGGCCTCGCGCAAAAACGCGAAGTCGTACGAACACCACTCAAATTCGTAAAGGAAGAGGAAAATTCAAAGAACAAAAAAAGCTCACTCGCGGGAAAAACTAACAAAGCCGAAAGGAGTTAAAGATAAAAGAAGGAAAACAATAGCGGTTATACAGAGATAACAGGCTAGAAAGGGCGCGGAATTAACGGCCAATCAGAAACGAGATATGGCAATATCAACCTAATAGGGAAGTTAATTAACGAAAACAATAGAATAAAGTAGATAAATAATACAATATAATAATAAAAATAACCTGGATAATTTATGGAAAATTAAGGGAAACTATTTGGAGAAGAAAACCCCCGGAAAATCAAAGTTAATGAATAAGAAAAACTTAGTGTATGTTACTTAAGGTTGGTAACAGATCTAGTGGAAATGGACATTATATAAGTGCGGGACACGATGTCCTGAGACTCTTACAATTTATAAATCTTCAATGTAGAGTACTTGTCACGCTGGGCTCTTCAATTTTTACTATCTTAGATAAATTGGACTTAGAAAATTTTACTACGTTTAACATAAATGAAAAAGAAATATCAGTTATAAATTATCAGTTTTTACTGCAAGTTAAACTTGTAGTTCACTAGTGAGAGAAGTTTCGATGTTCGTCATTGGTCAATATTAGTCAAATTATATTGAAACTACGAGTACTTCAATGAGATAGTAAATCGACTTCATTATTGGAACTTCAGAAACCAGACTGGCGAGCCTATAGGACATGAATTTTTAACAACGCTGGAACGGAACGAGCGAATCCCGGACACCAGGAAGTCATCTCTAACCATCAATCACCTGTAATTCAGCCAAGTTTAAAATCAACACGACTACAAGATCACGGCACGCTGTACAACTGCAATAGACTTCAGGAATGAGAGCAACTCAACCCTGCTAGCCAACCTGCAGCATCCAAACAACATCAGCACCGTTAAAGACGGCCAACTTAAGCGTCGCTAAAAGGTCTGTGAAAAGCGTACTTAGATACTGTCCCCTATAAATTTGCCTGATTAGCTTCAATTAAATTTATTAAATATACTGGGTTAGGTAGGATTATAGATATATTGTTTTCTTGGTGTAAATTTTAAAAAAAAAGTCGTGATTAATAAATTGTATTAAAATTAATTAAATTCAAGTAATAAAATAAATTGAATCATTAAATTTCATAAACGAAAAATAAAATAAAGATAATTAATTTAAATAATTAAAATCAATTGAAATAGTAAATTTGTTCTGTCTTTATTAATTAATTAAGAAGAATTAAAGTTAAATTTATTTGGTTAAAAAATGTATTCGTTGGGAAGGTACCAACAAAGAGAGAATATTTTGATTTATGTTTTTTAGTTTTAAATAAATTGTTAATTATTATTTTACAGTAAAAACAAGTTTTAGTTTTCACTTACCTATTGTTTGCATATTCCATTACAATAGTTCCCAGTGTTTTAATTATAATCAAAGTGTTGCATTATCAAAATATCCAAAGCACAAATAAAGTTATTTACAATGTCATCTCCACTGTTGTCATTGCCTTGAGGTGGATAATAAGTCAAATTAATTTCTTGTGTTCTAAACTGAGCTTTATTATGATTACGGGAAGGTTAATTTTGAGTAATTTTTTGGTCGAAATATTTAGACAGCTAAATATTAGACAACCAGTTATATCACCTAGGCCAGACAAAAAAGATGGCCTATTTCTTCCAGTAGGTGATATTAACTTATTATGCAGCTATTATAGAGCAAAAGTGTTACAAAAAAAATCGTTCTCAAAGAGAGTGCTCTATAGTACGTTGTAGTACTTACCGACTTTCTGTATTAACGAATCGAACAAAGAAAATTAAACACTCTTATCTATATCATGAGTCACTTTCTATGTAGTATATAGTAAATTACGTGAAAAGAGGTGACGAAATATTCATAACAGAAATTTTAGCACTATTAAAAAATAAGGCAATGATTTTAAGTTATATTTTGGACTTGAAATTAACTGTTAATTTATTCAATTGATACTAAAAGTATTCAAAGGGCCAAATAAAAACCATTAAAACCCTCAACGATGTACAATATACTTTGAGTAACCAGTTAAAACTTTCCTAGTCTGTAATAGCGTGAAGTTTATATAAATTGTAATTGTGTATACCTGTCGGCGAAAGAAAGAGCCTGTTTCGGGGCGAATTGCCTTCAGGATTACGTTTGAACCGTTACTAGCAATATTTTAACACGGAAGCACGCGCTTACTTGTCTATATATACTATGTAACACCTATTTCTTCTCCCCGCTCTTACTTGTGTCTTAGCAAAAAGTTCGTGACGCGAGATTTCAGAAACATAGTCATGGGAAAATGTCCAACGGGCCAATAGAAGTTATCACTTCAAAAACTATTTTGATATTTATAATATTTTTTTTTTAACACACACTCAGAATTTGTATTAACAGTAGCTTTTTAGAGATAAAATACGATAAGATCAACGTTAAACGCGTAACAAGATTACTGGAATATGTCATGTTAAAGGTTAGGAGAGTCCGAATGTGATATAATTTTATTTTTTTAATTTGTTTTAACTAAATTTGTTCTTTGTCTTAACTCAAAATCAAAGTTTGCGATTTTTTCTTATTCAATATTGCAAATATCTAAAATGTAAAAAGCTCACACCATTCGAAGTTTAATTACCTTTAAAGTAAAAGGAATTTCAATAAATTTGGGTAATTTAGGGAGAAAAAATCTGCCTTATTGTGAAAGTATGTACGCGCCGAATTTGATTTCCTACTCAACTGTTTAGCCTGCACTTTGGTGGTTATCACATCAACTTATTGCTCGCGGAGGAATACTAGAAAAATAAAATATCCTTAATTTTGAATGTGTGAGAGAAAGCTGTGTTTAATAACACATACTCACATATTTATCCATTTCCCTGCTTTTGTTGCACGTTTTTATTATTTCCATATTTTCTTGGATGGAAGAGTATAGGTATACTGACTCTACTAGGTATTGAACGATTGTTGAGCTCTGTTTAAACGTGTTTTGTGGTTTTTGTTCCTGGCATCTTTGTTGGAACAACTTTCCAGTTCAAGCTTGCATGCGTATGAGAGAGGATGCATACACAATTGATATTTATTTGACAAACCGCTGAACCACTCTAAATTATGTGTTGTAATTTTTTTCAATGTGATGTGTAATGTGTAATATACATTATTTGTCATAAATATCGAACAATAAAGTCTAAAATATTGTCCTGATTTATTTATCAGTTCAAGGTCACTTCAGGTTCGTTATCACAGGTCACATTACATTCCGACTGGCATCTCATTCTGGCACGTTGGAGGCAATGTGGTGCTTCACAGACGTGGCAGTTGTATTTAGTAAGACGCCTTTACTTTTCACGTTGGCATGGGGAATATAGTAATCGGTTTTCACTGGTCTCAGCAGGCGCTGCAATTTCGGATAATCTCACTGTTCTCGGACATTCTAAGTGAAGTCTCTTCAAACCGCGTAAAATAATCAATGGAAGTCCCGTATTGTTCTTCCCTCTTCTCTCTAGTTGTTCCTGATTGAGTGAAACCGCAAGTTGTCGTAGGAAAGCCCTCCTGCTTTTCATTTGATTTTTGTTGCCTGTGAATAAAATTTGACTACTTATTCCTCCTGAGTTCAACATAGAATAAAATATGACCATTAGCCAACGTTTGGTACTTTTAGCAACGTTATAAGTTGCACACATATTGTCCACAATATCAACACCGCCTTTCGTTAAATTGCAAAAAGTTGTGATTTCAGGTTTGTCCCTCCTGTATTATCATCAATTTGAGCATCGAAGTGTAAGCTAGATATGCGAACAACGTTCTTTTTGATGTTGGGGGCATAAGAAAGGATTTGCTCCTTTCTGCAATCCAAAGTAGCTTGAGTATTGTTCTCTTTCCTTCGATTTGAAAGCTAATGGAGTTTATTCTTTCTTAGCGTCCCAACCATAGACAACCTTTCAAATCATTTAGAAGACTGTAGCTGGTAAATCTATTGTCAGTGGTTACGTTTCTCCCAGAACCACATATAGGACGAACTAATCGTTTCACTACATCAGCTGATTGTTACTCACAATAAAGGGACCTTCAGGCTGAGTTCCTACATAAACTACCGAATTGACTATGTAGCAGATCATGGCATCAGCTAGATTTAAAATTTCACTCCGTAACAAGCAGGTTTCTTTGGATTATACTGGCGGAAAATGCACTTACCCCTAAAGGCAACCAGAATTTCATGTAGCGTTATATTTTCTCCAGGACTGTATTGTTTGTTTAAAATTTTCAACGAAGCGTTCAAAACACTATCTGATAACTGCAAGGCGGTCGACTGTTCTTCTTCTTGCCTTTTTCCAGTCGTCAAAACGAAGAAACGAATAATGAATGTCGCAAGACCATGGTGAGCCTAAAAAGTTCAACCCCTCCTTCGGCACTCCAAAGCTCTTCTAAATTTAGATGACTTGCTATGTACACTCCAGAGAGACAAAAAAGCCCTTTAAAAGCGTTCAGTTCAACCATATCTATGACCTTCGCATCCCTTGGTTTAGAATATGTGTTTAGAATTTTTTAAATATATTTACATTCCAGAATCGTGCCCTACATATGGTCATCAAACAATAGGTTCCATGCATCCTGAATAGTTTTCACAGTTTTGCTTCACCTTTCACCCCAGGAAGGGGGTATGATAACATTCTGTGCTCCTCGCCTTCTTGCTTGATTGTAAGGAGTTTTCTTCCATATCCATGTTTCTACGATTTTCTTATTTCTCATTTGATGGGCAACGAAAAGTTCGCTGTCATCATCACACTCATCATCAATGCATACATCTAAATCTGAGTCACTTTCATACGAATCGAGAATGGTTGCACGCAGGTCAGAAAGGCACTAAACTCATCCGCGTCATCCGTAAAGAAGGTACTGGGAACATGGTAGAAGTGTTGTAGACCCCCAGGAAATGAGAAAGAAAAATATACCTACACGATCTATCAGATCGCCCGGAACTAACGTCGTTCCCCTCCCCCCCAGGAAACATAGACCTTACTTAAATCTTTAGCACTCAGGAGGATGTATACGATCTTAAATTAAAGGTATTGATGTAATCAACAAGTTTCACATCTAATGTCTATTAGAAATGGTGCCCAGTAGTCTCCTATTATTTTTGCATTTTCTTCTAAAAACAAATTTTTTTACCCCATAAATATTCCCCCAAGGTCACGAAAGGGGTGCACAAGGTCTCATAATATATGTGATTCTATAAACTACAACTTCCGAAAATTTTATAAAAATTGCATTTACGATATTTTGTATTCCAATTTTTCTGTTTAAGATCCACTATTTTCCTTTTAAAACCCCCTACCCTTGTTGGGGCGGAAGGGCGTGATTTTTGTTTACTTAATTCATTGAGCATTTGTACCAAATATTAAGTTTCTAGCATGACTTTAAATTGTTTTCGTATTTTTCCTTATTTTTGTATTTTTTTCCTAACACGAAATCTAAAGCCATTGAAAAGTTGTATGGGGTCTTAAATAAAAGGTAATTTCTTAAGCTGCAACTTTCCAATTTGATGTTTGTTTAAAAAGCCCAACGTTTACCCGCTAAAGCACAAAAAACCGCTTCTTGGACCCTTTCGACCCCTCCCCAAACCCCCTTCTGGAGGGGGGAAATTGCTATACTTTTGCAACAATTTTTATGATAAAAAGAACCTGTGGACAAAAAAGATCTCATTTGTTATTTTACCTGCAGGGTCTACTATAAGCATTTTACTATGAGTAACTTGATTATTTGTTTATATTCTATTAATGTTAAATATTATATACGTAGTAATTTAACCTAAAAGTAAAATAAATAACTGGTTCATACCAAGAATGTAAATTAGAATAAAGGTCATACTGTTTCAATCATCTTAAAATATCTTTGAACATTCGTCACCGAAGTTCGAAATATAACAACAAAACTGAAGAAAATACTAATTAAAGGTAATTAATGAAATTAATAAACTAAGAATAATGGTATCTAAGAGTGTGCAGATATACTTGCCGAAGTTTTAAAACACTGATAGCATACTCTTAGTGTTATCACGTCTTTGGCCTGTGGTTTTTGTATTGGCTCTCTGTTTGTTCCATTATTCTTGGCTTGTTCCTGTTCTCACAATGTAATAGCACTCATCTTATTAAAATGTACTAAATACAGCCCACTGAATTATAAACATGTAGGCTAAGTAAGAGAGGGAGAGAGAGTGAGAATAGAATAGAATAGAATTGCCTTTATTTTTGTTTGGCGAGTTTAGGGCTGCCTTGTCCTCTCCACCACCTAACTCCATCATACATAATTAAATGTATTATAATACATACATAAAAATATAAAACAAAATGATTTATAATTATTATACTAATAAGAAGAATATGGATAGTAATAACAACAAATTAAATTAAAAATTTAAGTAAAATTAAAACAAAATACATTGCAAATTTGTTAAAAGAAAACAAAACAACTAACAGAAACTTGACTTGTATCTAAATAAACAGTAAGCTGAATTTGATATTTTAAAACACAAAATGATGAATTATATAAAACTATTTAAATATTTAAACATCACAGGAACAAGCACACAAAAGCACATTCTTAGATAATACATGTAAAACAAACTCCACAAAATAAGATAAGCAACATTATATTGCTAAATAAACTAAAATACATAATTAGTTATTACTACTCATCCATACAACTGTATTTAAAAAAGATAAACTAATCATTCCATCACAACCCAAGGCAAATACATTTGATCCATTTTACTAAACAAGAATTTTTTAAGTAATTTTGAAAACTGGACACAAATGTCACCAGATTTGATTGCTTTTGGAATTTAGTTCCACAAGCGGCATGCAGACGCAGAATTAATTATAGTGATTTCTTTGTGCGAGGTTACAGCCTCTCTTCCACCCAACCAAACCAAACAAAATTACAAAAACATAACTTTTATAAAAACCACATTTATATTATGTATATTTCATTGGAAATGTTGGTACGAAAAGTTTTTTAAAATAAAAATATATTTTAATTTGCATGCTTGATGTATTTTAGCTTCCGACAAGAAGTCACGCGACGGTTCAAACAAGGTAATATTGAATTATTAAAATACATTTAGTTATTTTATTTTCCTGTTTTTCTTAGCGTCCATTGTATATTCGCTTATTAAGGAAACTATTTGAACTATACATCTTTTGTGTATAATTACTAACCATAACGATTCCAAAATGTCATAACAGACATGCCTCTTCGTCAATAGACCATAACAATTATCAAATTGTCTGCGCCTCTAAAGCACGTCTAATTTAATATAAAGTAATTATAGCGTCCTTTAATATAATAATCCGTAAAAGCTACTCAGAGGAACTTAAAAATAAATGATTATGCAAATTAGCGCAATTTCACGTAGACGTGCTTTTCCAGGACGCGTGCTTAGCTTAGTGGCAAGTATAATTGAGGTTTATTTCATGTCCCACGTACTATATAACTCCCCGACACTAAATTACCGTTTCATAATAATTTAGTCTAGATATCCTTTCAAACGAAAATGTAAATATTGATCAACTTGTGCTTAATTTTACATAATTCAAAGATAATGCACTTGAGCTTGGCTTGAGGTGATACATATTAATACAATGTTCATTGTTGGTGTCCAAGTCACAATTATATAATATATTGAGTAATAAATTTTATTACCTTTATGGTTCCGTCATGTGACTATGCGTTGTCTTTTTACAAAGACGCGTTTCGGAGTCGAAACTCCATCATCAGTATATCACTCCGTAGAGGTCGTCAAAACATTAAACTTTAACAAAAACATAAAACACTACACATAAAAATAAATATATACACATTAACTTTGATTTAACCAACTTTCATACGTGCACGCAGTTTCATGGTCCGCGAACTACTGGCATCACAATAAGGCCCAGGTTATCAAGTTAATTGGGTTGGTCTTATCAGTTACTCAAATCTCATTGCCGTCTCGAATAACGAGTTTGATTGGAACGATAACTTGTCATTGAGAATGTCATTTGGCGATTGTTTAAATGCTTTGTATATTTCGTATTCTTCGATGACATTCATCATTGGTCCTTTTTTAATGATGTGAAGTGGTGTCAGGTTAGATTCAAAATTTGTATAAGAGTGTTTATTATCGATTATGTGTTGCGCGAAACTAGATCTATTAGCATACAGGCTACATTTTAATTTTTGGGCAAATGTTCTTTGTATCTCTCCATGAAAGGTCTGCCTGTCTGTCCGATGTAAAAAGAATCGCAATCGTCACACGTTATTTTATAGATGCCTGACTTCTTCTCTGGTGGTATTTCCTGTTTTTTACGCAGTATTTTCTGTATGTTATTATTGGTTCGGTGTGTTATAATGATATTATGTTTTTGGAATGCATTTTTTTAAATGGAGGGCATAATTTCAGTGTAATCGGCAGCAACAAATTTCTTTTTAACCGCTTTTTTAAAAACATAGGAAGGCAAAAATAGCGAAAAAATGTAACACTATACAGACTAGAACAGACTATATGAACACAATTTCTCACTAAAACAACATGTATTCGTCAAATACGTCTTAATCCTCAGTGGCAACTACATTATTATAACTAGAATGGCTACGTCCACTTTGAGAATACTGTTTTATTCATTATTAGCAGGGTTACCCGCGCCTTCGCACGCAGATATGAATAAATGAACGACAGAAATATGAGGCAAATATTGAGAGTTCACTGGCCCAAAAGCTTATACTGAGTTTTGACCAAATCAACTTTTGTTTCCCATGTAGGCTTTCATACATGATCAGATATACGCAAAAACACCACGATTTCTGTTAGTTCTTATATATTTTTATAAATATATATTTCCAAAACATATAATCTTCTGCGTTTCCTCAATCCTATCTTTGTCTTGTGAATTATACTCGGCGCGTTTCGGAGTTAAGCACATAATCTGGAACTACTTTGGTTTGGTACTAGACTCCAGAGTGGGAATCGTTTGTACACACAACATAGCTTCTCTTCACATCACATGTCTGACTACCAGAATCTGATCTGCCTGGTGTATTTACCGGCTTTAAGTTGCTCTTTTAACATTTAAAAGTTTAGGAATATTACGTCCGAATGGTTTTACATTTGTTCGTTGATAATATTTTCTTCGTTCATCTTTAGCCCAAATATTTCAATATTTTACTTTATAGTTTAACGTCTGCCATCTGCCTTTGTTGCCCTGATGTAATAACTTCATAGAACTTTCACTACCTGCGAACTTCATAGAACTTTCACTACCTGCGAACTTTATAGAACTTTCACTACCTGCGAACTTCATAGAACTTTCACTACCTGCGAACTTCATAGAACTTTCACTACCTGCGAACGATGGATTTCTTTTAGTAAATGATTATTTTAACAGGTTTTTTCTCATATAAGATTTGTTAAATTTTTACATTTTATTTAGAAAACAATTTTGTATGATAAATTTTTATCACATTTCTCTCTGTCTTCAATTATAAATGTATAGTTACTATAGTAACATAGTATAGTAACATTTAATAGTAACTTTCACCGAATTTTCAAAAACCTTATTGCTTAAAACTTACCTCCGCCTTTTAGAAATTTACTAAAGGTGAGAAACGTATTATCTTTGGACATATTTTGATGAAAGCTTTATTCTTAATGTACTCTTACATACTGTTAAACAAATCAGCAATAGCTTATGGAAGTTATTCAAAATTCCGGTAGAAATAGTCTACTACCTATGTTATGTATTTAACCTAGTCCTAAAGTTTGTTTTGAACACTGATACTAATCTTCCATAAATTTAAATCACAAACAATTAGGTACTTGATATAATGTAAGCAATTGTAATTAATTTAATTAAAAATGGAACAGCTAGCATTATTTCCTTATTTTTATATAGTCCCTACAACCTGTTAAATTGTAATTTTGTGAAAGATCTCAATTTTGTTTTCTGAATTACTTCATCAAAATATAAAACACTTGTATACTTTCCATTTAGTATGTCTTAGAATCAGCTTTATTTTGCTCTAAAGGGGGTATGTTACATGCAGCAGCTTGCTGCGATACAAGATGATGAACTTGTCGATGGAAATAGTGCGTGACCCATTACATACACCAGCTTACAACACTCAAGTTGAAGAGTTTGCTGGCTGGAGATGGTGAAGGTATAACACGCATGCGCAGTACGTAGGCCTAAAGCTGCTATCAGCTTGTTGAAAATATCAAAACGATCCGATGTTCGGCAACATGCTGCCATCATCTTGAACACAATATTTGTTAAGCATGTAGCACTGCAGGCTGCTGCATGTAATACCCCTTTTACTAATTTAAAACCTGACATATACTAAAAATAAAATACAATTTCATTTTCATTCAGTTTTTAAGTAGAATGTATAACAAGTAGGCTACGACAGTAAGTTTTGCCTTATCCTTAAACCTACCGTATTATTCTACTCATTTCACTATTTACCCGCTGATGGATTCTAGAACATGGACAATATTTCCTCGCGATGCTAACTAAAATCAATGAATAGGCTACGGAACTTATAAGAAGCGCAACGCTTATGGATAATAGTCAGCCCGGTTGGTTGTCGCCAAATCGAGCGCTGGTTGAAAATTTCCACTAGGCTATATATATAAAGTGTGTACGAAAAGAACAATTTTACTAATCATCGAAAAACTTCCGGCCATACAACTTAGATATTTTCAGTTATACCCATGATCACCAATTTAAGTATGCAATTGTACAACAAGAAATTATATACGTTATTGTCACAATATTTATGTCGTCTTAAATTATAGTCTACGTTAAACCGTTATGCCTCAACTCTCTTTTTACCTAATTCACATTTTGTATTAGAGATCTCTGAATTTTCAAAAACAAAACTTTTTCATTTTTAATATATAATACGCATTAGTTTTATAATTTTATTTTGTACTTAGCCATGTAAACTTAATGTTAAACCGTTGGAATGAGTAATACAAAGGAATGGATCTGCCGTGCGGGAATGTACCTGCCTGTCCCACAATTGCTTCAGCAATCTCATTCACTGTCATGTGCAACGGATTTATTACAGTATGTTTAAAATATTTTATTAGATCTCTTAAATAAATGATTAATTAACTAACTGTTAAAGCAGTATTTCATATAGACTTATTTCATCGTGAAAAGATGACTGCGTGGGTTTGATTTGATAAAAGCCGTTAGTACTGAAACTTCACACAATCTGCAGAAAAATTAATAAATTCACACATATTACAGAAAAAGAACTACTTCAAAAATGTGTAATATCATTAAAGGTACTGATTACTTGACAAAATTTAAAATGATATAATAAAGTCAAACGTTTCGGAAATGGCTATAAACTCTTTTTTTTAAATTTAGTTCAATGGGAAACCTTATAGTAAAAAACTGAAAAAAATAAATTTTTGTTTTGTAGTTTTTATTATTCTACACGTATTTCCGAGAAGTTTGCTCTGTAATGTACGTGTAGCTAGTCCATCTCGGTCGACTTGAGTGACATACTAATCAATTCTGAAGATGGCGACATTGTCGTTGAAACGCGTTTAAGTTATTACACGCATTAGTTGTGAGACTTGTGTTGAAGTTTTATTTTATCGCGTTTATCCTTATTCAAATGGTCATCTTCAGCAGCAACTCTGGCCCAAAGGAGAATTATCATGGTGCAAATACGAAAAGTCCTTAATTTCGGGTGAGATGTTAAACATGCAGTACCCGAGTCCAAGAACGTATCCGACCAGAATCTGCTAAAAAAAACAAACCAGTACTTTGATAACAACATTATCTGGTCCAGAATCCCTAAAAACATTGAACATTTGAGTGTTAGATGATATCATTACATTCAACTGTGGCGAGCTTGATAAAGTGCAAAAGCTACAGAAACTATGTGGAGATGCTGGCAGTAACTGTGTAATAGGCCCAAAACAAATTGACAATAACAGAGTTTTTGATGCCAACAAAGCAGATTTGGAATGGAAAAAGAGGAAAATCAACCAGAAATTAAATCTAAAAAAAGGGAATCCAAGGAGGAGGAAATATCTGTTCAGTATCAGGGCTCTATAACAAGGGCTATACCATTTTGATCATTTACAGTGACCCAGTATCGATCGCCTATGACGTCACCATGCTGATACACACTAGCTGGTAATACTTCAGTAATGTGCGCGCAGTCGTTTACTCGCTGTTGTAACTCGATGGAAAGGCTTCAGTAAAATAAAATTTAGATATTCTTAATCTACATAAACTACGGATTCTAACAGTGTAAAAAACTTTTATTTTAACAGGTATTTCGAATTTTAATAATTGAAATTATTTGAGAGTTATCACAGACTGACATGGAAAAGTTACTAAGCGAGGAAATTTTTTATTTTTGGGTTATAAACAAACTTCCAGCGGGAAAGTTGTAGCCAATGAATTGATCTAAACTATCCAATCCACCGATTTGTGATAAAATGATTACATCATTATGAAATCGTTTTTTAAATGAGCGCGAGGAGGTGCCTTGCCGCCACTCCCCAAATACAGTTGTTTGATACGGGAATAACGTTTATGTGCATATTTCTTTCTTATAAAGTTATTCTTTTAATTAAATATGAAACTAATTTTTTTAAGTAATTACGATTTTCTTTTTCCATCATTAATCTCTAATTTTATTTCTTTGAAAGTACGTAATAATGATATTACTTTTTAAACGTTAACCTCCAACTTAACTTTTTGTGTCCACTACAATAATATCAAATTTTAATTATAAATTATAATTAGTTTATGTTAAAATAAAATGCTTACTTTTTTCTAGCTGGCATAATTACCTGGGGATAAGTGATTTACTATATTACGTTAAAATAACAATATGTACATAAACGTTATTCCCGTATCAAACAACTGTACTTCAGGAGTGGCGGCAAGGCAACTCCTCGCGCTCATTTAAAAAACGATTTCATAATAATGTAATAATTTTATCACAAATCGGCGAATTGGATAGATTAGATCAATTCATTGGCTATAACTTTCCCGCTGGAAGTTTGTTTATAACCCAAATATACAAAATTTCCTCGCTTAGTAACTTTTCCATGTCAGTCAGTGATAATTCTAAAATATTTTCAATTATTAAAATTCGAAATACCTGTTAAAATAAAACTTTTTTATACTGTTAGAATCTGTAGTTTATGTAGATTAAGAATATCTAAGTTTTATTTTACTGAAGCTTTTCCGTCGAGTTACAACAGCGAGTTAACGACTGCGCGCACAAGGAGTCCACTGCTCTAGAATTGCAGTTATCAGCACAGTGACGTCAGAGTGAAACTGGCGGCACAGTGCCGAGATCAAAGAAACGGTTTAGCCCTTGTTATAGAGCCCTGGTTCAGTATGGGCTGTAATGTTTTAGAATGACCGACAGTAATTACTTTTTATTCACGGGTACATTTTTATAATAATTTTCAGAATTGTTTTACTGTTTGTAGTTAGTCAGTAATCTACGAAGTTAACTTTTTGTTGCCTAAAAATTCTTTATAAGGTGTAAAAAAAACTTTTTTTTATATTTACAAATTATTCATTTTTAAATTATCTGACAAAATACGAGGTTAATATTGTTCAAAAAGCTCTGAAAAAGGTGTGTTCTAAGTTTAAACTCTCTAAACTTATTTACTTTTTAACGGTAAGTTACATAAAGTTCTTGTTTAAAACATAAGTAATATTGGCACTGCAATGTCCCCTTAATTGCTTTGTAAATTAATAGTAACTCTTATTTTTAAGATATTTAAGTAAATAATAACAATACCTAAATATAAAGGATATGATTATACAATTTTTTCCCAGATATTAGAGATTACGAATACAAATACGTAGTTCTATGAGCTACAGTGAATAATAATATATGTCAGGATTATAAATTGGCAATAAGTGTAGATAACTTTATAAAACGTATAGTGCTAAATTGAATCGTACATTTAAAGAAACACACAAAGCAAAATGGCATAAACATATAAACAACAATTACAGTTTTACTTCCTGGTTTAAAAACTCTAAATTTAAATAACTATATCAATTAATTTAATGCACAAATGACCCAACAAAATAAAGCAAGCATCAATTTCAAAAAGTTTAGGGCAAAATGTATATAGTAAACAAGAAGACTCCCGGCGAAGCAAACATATTATTTTATACTCGGACAGAGGAACTCGGGGTAATGTGGTGGGGGTAGACTGGATCCTGACGCATGGGCAGTAAGGCCGGAGTTTTTGTGTGAATGGCAAGATTTGTTTGAAATAATGGATTGATTAAAGAAAGAAATTATAAACCCGTTTTCTCCTGGAAGATATATCCTACTAAAACAAATCAGTACAATTTAAAAAATAATCAATTTGATTAAATCAACTTTCAATTTAAATAACAAATATGTTAAAAAGATAGAACTGAAACACTACATAGCAGACATATATGTACCTGGATAAAGCTCGTCAAGAGTGAACACATATGTCTGACTTGACCGCAGCACTCAAAGTGGAAAAGATATACACTTCTAGGGGTGGGTTTGTGTGAGTTTCATTCTTCTGCTAGCAAATATAGGGCAACTTTATAAAGGTGGAAACTAGAGGGTTACAGACGTAACTCTGACTGTAAACGTACTGAAGTGTGCATGCGTGACAATGTATGTGGGTATGTGTTATTAAACACAGCTTTCTCTCACAAATTCAAAATTAACAGATATTTTATTTCTCTAGTATTCCTCCTCCAGCAACAAGTTGGTGTGACAACCACCAGAGTGCAGGATAAACACTTCTAGTAGGAACACGAATTCGGCGCGTACATGCTTCAACAATAAAGCAGCTTTTTTCGTCATAAATTATCCAAATTTATTAAAATTACTTTTATTTTAAAGGTAATTTAACCATTGAAAGAGGTGAGCTTTTTACATTTTTTATATTTGCATTAAACAAGAAAAAATCGTACAGTTTGATTTTTAGTTAAGTCAAAGAACAAATTTAGTTAAAAACCAGTGGCGTAAATAATACCAGCGCTGCGTAGGGGTGCAGCAGGTTAAGGGGCACCTCGACCTGGGCACATACAAAATATATAAAGGAATTAAAAAAAATAAAATATAGTAAACACATTATCATCAAAATAAAGTTTACAATTAACAATATTTCATTAAGATATCTTAATAAAACTGTTACACAAAATAATAATATAATCACGGATCATATGCCTGGAACCGTAATCATTATGGTTGCGCAAACTGTTTACTAGCAGTTAACAATAATGCCTGCTAAAATTAAGTAATTAATAAACGAACTATTTGCTTCCCCCATCAAACAAATGTATTTCATTGATGTAAATGTATAACCACCAGGTGTTAGGCTCGGTGCATATTGGGACGCGTTTGACGCTTATCACTCGACGTGGCACTGCGTGACTTTTTGTATCATACGTAAATTAATGGATATTGGTAAAGCGACTCGACCCAGCGCGACTCGCGTGGCACGACAGATATGTGGCACAGTTTTTGTTACACAGTTTCTCGCGCCACGCGTCACAAGTCTCACGAGTTCAGTACTCTAATGTCGCTCAAAGGTTTTGGTGTCCAGTTGTGCATTTTCCATTATCACATTTTTCAGATGTTGGCACAGAAAAAGCTGGTAGAGGTCTAATTAGTTTTTAAAATTTTGAAAATAAAATTGAATTATTTTAATAATAAAGCTGAATTATCAATAAATAAAAAAAAAACAACATTTTTTAATAAAATAATTATCATAAAATACATTTTAATAAATACGGTATATATGTCCACTGAATTGTTTAAGTTTGACATTAAATCCGTACAAATTTTGTTTAAATATATATGTTCATAAAGTCATAAACTAGCAAGTGAAAATGTTAAAGTTATGTACATAGAAAGACCATTATAGCTGTTATAATCCCGTGCACTTCTGTGAGATTCGGTTCATCCTGAAGTAGTTGGTAAAAGCAGGTGGTAATTTTGAAGTCATTTTAAATTAGGTTAGATCTAATAAACATAGTTTTCTCCGTGAATCATTCATTTTAAACATTCTAAAAAAATAAAATGAAGTAAAATACACGTGTCTACTTTGCGAGAGTTGGGAGCAACTGCGTGTAATATGCGTTCCCCTACGCGACGCGTGTGGCGCGATCGTGTCATGCAGCTCGCGTTATGTAATCTCACACGCGTTAAACGAGTCCCAATTTGTCCCTAGCCATAATGATGTGTGCGTAGTGTGTACCAAAGTACCAATGTCATCAACATGACAGACACAAACAAAGTATAATCACCCCGTTCAAAGTATAAGTCCGCCCTCGCGCTATCGACCTTACACGTTATTTTCAACACGAAGAAAAAGAAGAGTTTTTAAATAAATGTAATTATAAAAATTACAAGATTTTTGTAAATAATAAACCTTGATGTTTAATTTTTAAAGTTGCAGTCTTTCTTTCAATTTTAAAGATGATAAATTAGTTTAAACTTAAAGCTTGCATGTTCTTTTGAGTGTGATACTTCATAGCATTGGCATATTTAATTACAATGCTACCAACTGATAGTTTGGTTATGTAAAGAATAACCTATACTTAAATTAATTTACTTTCATTTCAATTTAGAGTAAACATAATGTCTAATTATTACCAGATATAAGACCGTGGGGTGGGATTGCTTAAGGGTGGAGAGGGGTCATCTAAAGTTGCGACTTGTTTTTTTTTTTTTGTTTCTGCACCTGCTGGGAGGCGCCAATCAAAGTAGTTACGCCACTGTTAAAAACGAATTTAAAAAAATTAAATGATACCCACATTCGGGCAGTCCTATCCTGTAAAATATCATATCCAGAATAATTCTCTGATCATAACTACTCCAGTAATATTGTTAGGCCTACGCTTTTAACATTGTTGGAGTTCAACATTATTAGAGTTGAAAGATGGTGGCTGTGTTTGCCGAGCCTTAAGGTGCTTATTCTTCTTACTGTAAATGTAATTTTATAAACTCCAGATATACCTCTGGTGAGAAGAAACACCACCGACCCATAACCAATTTCACAAATCCCTTTTTCTTAAAATTACCAATAAGGATTATATACTTTTTGTAACTAACAAAATCTTCTTACAAAGGCCTCATAACATTTTATAAATAATTATTAATTAAAACACGCAATACTCTTATAAGTAATACAAACAATATAATGTTCTACTAAAAGACTAATTTTAATTACATGAAAATTTGAATCACAAAGAACAAAAAAAAAAAAAAAAAAAAGAAGAAAAACACTGCGTGATTTTTTGGGGATAGTGTGTTTTAAATAATACGGTGAGTATGTGTAAGGAATACTTGAATATAGGCTACTAAGTCCTCCTATAATCACCTGCTATAAAAGCGAGTGTACGTTCATTAAAGACTATAGCGTATGCGCATGGTTATATTAGTGTTTAATTTATTTCGGTTATCAGCTGTAATTCTTCAACAGCTGTGTGACTTTTTACTATTAGGAGTCGACAAACATGCACAGATATGAATAACAAAGCAAGGTTGTATCAACCCAAAGTCAAGTAGGCCTAATTGGGAATTCCAGAGGGCTTAGCTTTACTGTTTTTAAATTACTATGTTTTATAACTTAGATTGAGTGATCTACTGGATTAAACCCTTTTAAAAATAACAGATGTATCATATTTAACATTTCAATGTTATTTAAATGGGGGAAAATTACAACTTTGATTGGCCATTGTGTTGGATAGTGTCAACATGCATTGGCTTTGCGCCAATCTTTTTCTTTTATCAAGGCTTTTAAAATGAGGTGTCACTCAATAGGGGTTCTGATTTAAAATTTTCGACTTACCCCCAAAATACCCCATTTTTGGAAGAGGGGTTGAAATTTAGGCCTACAATGCAACAAAAAACTCCATTTTTTGTCATTTTAACAATCCCCAGAGCAAATCTGTCTATTTCCATTAATAACAAAAATAATAAGGGAGGGGAATTTTAAGACACCTGGTATATAGTTTTATGTTTGTAGTCATAAGTAGTTTCTTCTTAAGAATGAAGTAAACAAAATATTTTAAAAAAATATAAATTTTTAACGACTTCTAACCTCAAAACATATCATATAGCTTAATTAGTTATAAAACTGTTTGAAAATACCTATAAATATTCAACGTGACTATGCACAGTCAATTTAATATTTTGTTATTGTTAAAAGGTTATTACACTATAATGTAATCCTTATAACGGTACACATTTACCGAGTAAAAAATCACCACATCATAGTTAGTTAGGTAATGTTTGTGGTTTTTAAATGGATTTGTTTTAAAATTATGTCTTTCTGGTGTTTATCTAATTAATCTGCCTTTGGTTTTCACGGGGCGTACTGGTAGAGGCATACAAATACAACAAAAACATGTCAGTGATACTACCATCACTATTTAGTTAATTTGATTTTTAATTCAACTAGTTTATAGTTAGTAGGCCTACAAGATTAACAGTTAACTCTTGTATTAAGTTATAAGTTAATAATTCTGTTATTTCAGAAAAAGGAAACCTTGTTCAAGCTATATCCTTCGGTGAAGCGTAATAAACTGAGTTTATTTAAACTACCTTAACTTGTATTCTACTTGAAACTTTTCGATAAGGAGTTATGAGTTACAACTTTGTATAAAAAAACTTTTTAACCTCGATACGCCTTGAGTGATCGGATGTGGTGCAGCGACAAACTTATAACGAGTTTCCCTATTAACTTCTCGGCAGACTTCCTTGCAGTCACTTTTTTTATCTTCAACTTAAGAAGATTTTAAACAAGGTGAAAAACCGTCATAAAATCTATCACTAAAAAGCACAGTTTTTTATTCGTTTTCAAATAATATTGGTGGACTTTTTTCAGGAAATACACGTTTTAATAAATTAATTAATTTTGTTAAACTCATTTCCCAAGTTAACCCACTCCTTCTTAGCGAGTAAACATCGATACCACAACGTTGTCACAGTCGATATTGCGGAATACCTCAGACAATATGTAACAGTTCAATGTGCTATATTTTGTACTGTCTTAAACTCCGAAATATTCAAGTTGACTTTTTTCACCCTGTCTGATATTATTTATACAGACACAAATTGAGGATATTAAAGTAACAACAAGTGATTTACATCAATGCAAGTATGAGTATAAAGTCAGGCCTTATTAGCTATAGAATGTACCTACTGCAGTTGATACCTTGGTGCTAATTCCTGGAACTAACACCTAGTTTTTGATTCTTTTTACCTAGATCTGAAAACCATATTGTCTTCTCGAAAGTTTATATATAATATCAATTTTTAATGTTCCGATAACTGCCGTAGTTTTGCACAAATTGCTTCCAGATTGATACATAACACACACGTTATATACGAACATATGAACATATATATACTTGTTCAAGAACGCTCAATATGGTGAAAATGCGTGCTGATCGGAGATATTAATAGCTGTAACATGGTTGGGGGATAGGAGGAATCGACGATATGCTGACAGATATCTGAACTGTTTGTATGAGTCCGGCTTTGTGTGTGGCACTGATAAACCGACTAGAGTTAGGCCTACTGGCAATACCGAATCTACTATTGAAAATATATTTACATAGATGTCGTATATTCGGTTTAGATAAACATATTAGGTTCTTTCGTCAAGTGAGATATGATTCTGTTTAGGTTTCTTTTGATTTTGTCTAAGTTTTTCTATCTTGTAATTATACTATTGACTAGCTGTTAGTTTACAATTATTGGGCTTATCATTGAAAATAGTGAAATGGTGTTGTGGAAATGGCACATTACAAGTAAAGATTAATATTAGATACACAAGAATGTCTATAATTTTTCTTGAGTTCGAATTGTATACATCATTTGTACACTTATTTTTATTAATCACATACATAGTTTAATTATGTGAAGAAATTTTTTTACCGTTTGTAAAAGAACTAGGCCTAATAAAATAAGCAATTAAATTAATTAAAAATAAATTTGTGTCGTCATTCGTAATTTTTATAGGCCAAATTAGGCTATATTATTTCGTTTTCATAATTAATAGTTGTAAATTAAAAGGTTTTTTATAACATATGATCATTGCCTCATAACATTGATTAATATTTCACTAGACAGCCGTCATATATTTTTGTTTGCATACGAAGCTCATTCAAATTACCTTTAGTAATTTACAATACAAAAATGTTACAAAATCTTCTTTCTTTGAAAAGTGTTCCTTATTTTATATTGAAAATTGTAGGTATTACAACTAGTTATAAATTAAAGTTAAACATGATTGGTTTGTTGCTGCCATTTTTTTTCCGTAAAAACTGTATGCTACAAAACAAACAAAATACGAAAGTAAACTTAAAATTACGCATTTTGTTACTTTTGTCCTTACAGAGATTTAATTAAATGGCTTTTCTCAGCAGTAAAAGAAGAGAAGACTTTCTGCCGAAAACTTTAAGCGACAAATCAAACAAAATATTAAAGTATACTTAAAATTACGCTTTTGTTACTTTTATCCTTACAAATATTTAATTAAATGACTTTACACAGCAGTAAAAGAAGAGAAGACAATTCCGCCAAAACCTCTAAGCGACAAAACAAACAAAATACGAAAGTAAACTCAAAGTTACGCATTTTGTTACTTGTCCTTACAAATATTTAATTAAATGACTTTGCACATCAGTAAAAGAAGAGAAGACATTTCCGCCGAAAATTCTACGTGACAAAACAAACAAAATATGAAAGTAAACTCAAAGTTACGCATCTTGTTACTTTTGTCATTACAAATATTTAATTAAATGACTTTGCACAACAGTAAAAGAAGAGAAGACATTTCCGCCGAAAACTGTTTTATGGAAAGATATAAAGGCACAGCGGATTTATAATATGTTTGAATGAGTGGTTTTGGTTCTACTTGTGAACTTTGTTGTTTCTTATTATCTTTTTAAAACATAGTTAACTCACGTTTGGAACAAGGTTGGTTTGCTGTTTTAAAATATATATACATTTTTTATAAAATATTTTACTGTATAGAATTGGTTTAGAACTGGTAGTACGTTTATTTTGTCATAAATTGTACTTCGAAATATCCTCTGCACTTGCATACCGTATAACGACATTTTTAATACAAATATTTAAACAAAATAAAAAGATTCGTGTACAATTTTCAAAAACCGTTTTAGAAAAAATATCATTTCAATTAGGATCTTTTTTATCAGTGAGCTGAAACCTTCGAGATATAAATTACAAGTAAAAGCTGTCATTACTTTCAAAATTCCGTAAAACTATATTTTATAGCCAGGGAAATTATTGGAACATTTGAGGGAACTTTCCATATAACCTGTATTTGATACTAAAATCTACTTTATAGAGTAAATGTTAAAATTTATATTTCTTTGTAAAAAAACTGTTGAAAATCTTTACTTTTACAACATATTTTTAATCAGAAAACCCAAAGGTCATAATTTCACCGAAATCTGACGTAATGTTTGATACTATCTCTAAATTTACATAAGCACAAAACATTTTTGTTAACAACATGTAATCCTACCACTAAAGTGTTCTAGTTTCAAAAAATGTAGCGTACTAATAATGTTTTAAAAACAGTTTTACTGAAATTAGATCTGTTCTTGAGTTTCCGAAGTTTTGATAAACTATTGTATTTATTATGCACTCATATCCCGAGGGGCAGAAAGCGTAACAATATCAACTTTAAAAGAATATATATGTATGCGTGTGAGTAAAAAAATAAAATAATATAAACACGTTTCACAGTCAACATTATATTTCAACCATAACTGTTCGGCCCCTTTTCTATATTGCACCATGATAAAAGTAAACCAGAATATAATTATTTATAAAACACAAGCAGATGAATTTTTCAGTTCATAATACAGTACAACCTATCATATGCGGACTAATGTGACGACCAGCCGGATATAGCAAGTCATTTATAAATAGCCAAATCGGTCAAAAAAATGAAAACCGTTATTGTTGAATACTATTTTTAGATGTTTCAAGCGGCTTAAGAGAGAGCTTCAGTGCCGCACTTCGACTGTCGCCGGCAGTTCGATAAACCTTTGAAATCACGAATACTATTTTTAGATGTTTCAAGCGGCTTGCACTTGCATTTACTTTACTACAATGTACTACATAGACTAACAAATTAACGTTCTGTATACAACTGTAGACTATTGGCAATTAAAAGTAAACGATAAAAGAAAACAGTTTTCATTGTAAAAACACAATTTTAATTATTACAGTACAGTAATTAAATATCTAAAGTATGTTTAAAGTATCTAGATACAGTACTGTACTTATAAACACACTAGCTTTAAAAAAATTACCGGTAGGCCTACAGTTCGGCACATTAAAATTTAAATGAAGTTTTTCTTACAGTACCGTACAGGAACGCTAATGGCTACATTAGTTTTTGAAAAAAGTTTAGATTTTCGGGTGCTTTACACACTGTACATGTTTTTTGGAAGCCATGTCCCTCAATGTTCTTAAAAGCGTCACTTCGGTTTCACTCGTTTCATCTTGATGTTCAACATAACTTATCAGAGATAACGTTTAAAGGTCACAGTCTGCTAAGAATAGACTATAGTTGTGGACAGCGTAACTCTGAAACAGGAAAAGGCTAGCGTCGAAAGGATGTACAGCGGATGTGAAGGATCCTGTTTCAGAGTTGTCCAAAACTATAGGCTAGGCGCAAACATTATTCTGGCTGCAATTTTCACTTTTCCACCTCATCCGCCACACAACCAAAATACGAAAATTTGTTTGGAGATGCTTCCGGTTATGAGAGTGTCCGGATCTGACACGTCCGGATGTGACTGGTCTTACTGTATTGGAACAGAATTTATTCTATTCGTAAATATGAAGTAAATCTTGTTCTATAAACCTTAAAATAAATTGCTTACCTTAGTTAATTTGACCTACAATACATAAATACATATTCTGTCTTAGACATATTTATAACAGTTTTAATGTCTAAAAGTTGATTCTTCTGGGGTTGTTATTCAGCGTATTTTTAACGGTTTATTCGACAAAACAATCAAATCCGCGGACTGCAGTTTGTATTCTATTTACTCTAATTTTACAATAAATTATTTACTGCCCTACTTTATAAAACTTCTTGATACAAACTTTATGGCGCAAACCTTAAAGTATAACAATAGTCTGCGTGCAATATTTATTGTAAACATAATACGTTTATGGCAAAACACTTAGCAGTCAAAAGATGGTTTGAAATATATTACAAATTTTCGCATTAAATTCTATATAACATAAATATTACATTTAAAAATTTTAGAAAATTTAGAAATTATGCACTTTTCTGTTAAAGCAAAGGGATAAATTTGCATCAGCTCGTTTTTATAGCAGAATGTTGACAGGTGCGATATTTGAAAACTGCTGAATGGCTATCTCGCGAGCTAGCATAATAGATAGAATCAGCTAAAAGTCTGGAGTTTATCCTAGCCAATATGAAGGATAATCCTTTAATCCTCTCTTAACTCAACGAATATGTGATCGATGTGCGCAAAAAGAGGCGAACATTAATTACTTTTAAACAAACAATGAAAAGCCAACAATCAACAAAAAAGTAGTAAACAAGTATATCAGACGAACTAAGTTTACCTTAGACTTAAATACTGAACACAAATAATGTTTATGAACAATAACAACCCACCAACACTTTAATAAACTTCATATCAAGTCAAATAATCTTTATCTTAGAAACAAAAATAAAGTTTATAAAACAATAAATGCTAGACATAATTTAAACATACGATAAAAAGTGGTCCAAACTACCCAGACAATCATTGTTTACCTTGGATACAAAGGCAGAAAAAAGATATAAGTTTATAAACCAATAAATGCTAGACATAACTTAAACACATAAAACAAAAGTGGTCCAAACTACCCAGAAAATCATTGTTTACCTTGAGTACAAATACTAAATAAAAATATAAGTTCATGTAACACTAAAAGCCTAATATGACAAGCAAAATTGGTCCAAAAGTTACAGAGAATGATTTTTTACCTTGGATACAAAGACTTATTAAAATTATAAGTTCATAAAACAATACAATCCAAACATCATTTAAACATAACATACAAAAGGTAATTGAAAACTCAGACAGTCTTTATATATAAAGGCTTAAAAATTTCAAATTTATAAAGCAATACAAGCTAGATATATCATAAACATATCAAACACAAGTTTTCTAAATCTCTCTGAAAATAATTTTTTACCTTCGATACAAATGTTAATTTTATAGATTAGCATGAGTAGTCTAGTATCTAAATAACAGGAGTGCAAACTTCAACAGAATCAAAACTCCAGCTTTTTAATGTCAAAAAATGGCAAACATTAGACGGTTAATATTTTACCTAAACAGCCAAATTGGCTTCCCAAACTTTTAATGTTTCTCGGAGGAGGTCAAGATTATCCCCCTTCTTCTTCCTCGGAACCCCCTTTTATCGAGGGAGAGGGTATTCTTTATTACCCAGACGCCCCGGTCTAGCCCCCTCTAGGAAACATCATATGGGCCACCATGCCTCAAAATTTTCGAAATTGTAGCTCCAGAACTTTCGAAAACATAAGCGAAGATGATGGTTGTGCAACGTTTTCGAGATTTTCTTGAAAACTAACATATATCACAAAATTCTTTGAACAGTTTAATATCCTCAAATAAAGCAGACAGTTTAAATGATACTTTACAAAACAGAGTCGTAAATGCAAATCTTTACTACATTATTTATATATGTAAAATAAAAGAATTACAAAAGTAACAGTAGACTGTCAAACATGTTTACTCCCTCAAGTTTATAGTAAAAAATATTAGTTTGATAATATGAAATATTCAAGTATTAGTTCACTTTATAACTTATTAATTAAAAAAATCTGTGTGAGAAACTTTACTCTAACACACTGAAATACTGACAGGCTGATAAAATAATATGAAAAGAAAATTATATTTTAGTATTTAGAATTATTCATTTTTATGTCTCCTGTTGCAATAGTTTAACAACTAAATATTGTTTATTTATAATATTAATATATGTATATATATATACCTTGTTTCCGTCTTGCAACTTATTTTGTGTAGTGTAATACTACACAAACCATTATAAAAAACAGAAATAAACTCGAAAATATATAGGAAACCAACCACTACTGGTGTGGTAATTCACGCTAATTCATACCATCCGTGGTCACAAAAAATGGGTGCGTTTAATTCATTTATACACCGTCTAATAACAATACCCATGAGTGAACTCCATTATTAGGAAGAGCTACAAACAATAAAATAAATAGCAAGCAGGAATGGATACAGTACAAAAATAGTTGATAAATTACTTCACAAACACCCGAGTAAAAGTAGAGATAAAACAAAACCAATGAAATTCATTTCCACGGAATATACCAACTTATTGCCTAATTATTTGAAAAATGTATTCAAGAAACATAATGTGACACTGTCATTCAGAACGAGCAATACTATAAAAAAACAACTGCGACCAAAATCAACAAAATGCATTGAAAATTGCTAAGGTGTTTATAAGCTCAAGTGCAGCGATTGCAATAAATTTTATATTGGCCAAACCGGCAGAAAATTCAAGGATGGATTTAAAGAACATCTACCTAAAAAACACATTGCACATAAAAATTCAAAATATGCTACACACCTAATTGACAATGATCACAGCTATGACAATTTGACAGTGAATTTAATCCCTTTGCATTTATGTAAAAAAGGTCGCCTAATGAATGCATTGGAAGAATTTGAAATTTACCAAGCTAATTTGCACCAGAGTAGCTTAGTCCTCAATGAAAAATTATTATATTTTAAATCGAATAGCCTGTATAACACCGCAATTGCTACCTGTAGGCCTATAAATAGTATTGACGATGGAGATAACGGATGTAACAGTGACCGGTGCAACGTCAACATGGCCTAAAGCCAACTGTTTGTAAATTTTTTAAACTTTGTTTTTTGTTTTTAATTATATGTGCAATAATTCGTGTTTGGTTTGTGTGTGTGTGTTTGTGTTAAATTATGCCGTGCTCACATGTGAGTAAAAAATTTATATAAATTTTATAAAACCTGAAGATGGGAACGTGTTCCTGAAACGCGCGTAGTATTACCACAAAATAAGTTGCAAGACGAAAACAAGGTATATATAATTATATATATATTAATATTATAAATATACAATATTTAGTTATTTAGAATTATTTTACATACCGAACATTTCTATTTATGTAGGCCTACTTAGGCATTTGAGCTTAAATTAATTGCACAGTTAATTAAAACATTCCCAATACATACACTACCACTAGCGATTTTCACATCATGTATAAGTTAAATATAATATAGTGTGCAATATTTTTTAATGCTTTTATTTTAAACTAATTTTGATTGTAGAAGTTGGCAATACTGTCAAATATAAAACTCTAATCATTAATGGTTTGTTACAGTTTAGAATATTATAATAACGAGAGAAGAATGTGTGAGATATCCAATATGGCAGCATTCTTTAAATATCGCTATTCTTTAAATTTACCTCTCACTGGTACGATCTCTACAGATTCATGTTATGTAAAACATAGCATACAACTCCTAGTCCTAGATGGTGCTGATGTATTCGTTTTTACTTGCACATGTAAACTTCCAACTTTGTAAAGTAAGGTAAACTTTAGAAGAGAAAGAAAACTATCTTAATATTTTGTTAGTCTATTAGGTTTTTTAAGATCGAGCCTTAGCCGAGTTGACAACCTCCGGTTCGAATCTCGGCTAGAGACTACTACCATTGACTATGTAAGCATGCTACTACGTACCTTGTCATATCTGTAATTGGCGGAATGAGGTCGGAAGTAAAGTGGTCGCCTCACTTTCAAGCAAACGGGATATGAAACTAGTTACCTGGTCTCCGGCTAGGGATGTTTTGGATAATTTTACTACAGTTTTTATGTATTATAACAAATTTAAAGGCTAAGTTAAGTAGGGTTAGCATCAACAAACAATTTCCAGATCAGATTTTATGCCTAACCAGTAGGAAAGTTATGTATACTATTTAAATGTTAATAACAGTTATAAACCTGTATTAAAGGATTGTTTTAATGTTATTATATACATATTTTCGCAGTTTAAGTAAATAAATGTTGCATTATAGAAGTTTGAATCATAGCGTACCTTCAAAGTTAGGTACGGAAATAAGTTAATTTACATTATAGAATATTAAATGAAAACATATAGATAAATACAAAACTAATAATTATAAAAAGTATTAATTCTAAATAAAACAACTAATATAATATAAACTCCATTGTGGTAGCCCACGGATTAGTGAAATTAATTTCGGTATATTATAATACGTCTACTAATCCTGTTTTTATGGTATTATCTTATCTTGTTCTACCGCAGGATCTTATCTTGTTATCCTGATCGGGTATTCACCCATCATCAGGAACAATTTACAAAAAACACATAAATATATATTGCACACAAAAAACACACAAAACACATTTCACTCCATGCGGAGGTCGTAAAAAGTTAGAAAGTAAAACCATGCGGAAAGTCCACGCACTATTCCGACATCGTGCACGTTCGGTAGTTAGATAGATACTGGTAAGATTTAGTTAGTAAGATAATACCATAAAAACAGGATTAGTAGACGTATTATAATATACTGAAATTAATATAATATAATTCATGTGAATAATGATTAAGGAATATGTGTTAGTTAAAAGTATAAATAATTTGTATAGTAATGGCTAAACAGTGTTAAATGAAATCCAGGTTTCATGTAAAGTGAGGTTAACTAAAATAATGGAAGCCTTTGTCAGACAGAAACATCGAACGATATTACAACAGCAATCTATGGCTACCAGTGCAGTGATATAAATATAATTTATGTTTAAAGTTATAAATATGATACAATTTATTATGGACAATTGACAATGAACCCATGTATAACCGTTTTATTAATAACAATTACGAGTATAAAGTTCAATCTAAACATGGAGAATACAAATTAATTAATATTACACAGAAATAAGGTACATATACGAAAGTGAGTGTATATGACTTTAAAACAAAGAAGTATACAAAAATAAATCTATGGTATTGTTACCCATTGTTACCAGAAACGTCAGTTCAGTTCTACAAAATATTTAGGAAGGGAATTATTAAAATTTAACAATGATATGAAAATTTTTAATAAATTGTAAAAAATTAATTTAATATAAGCTGTAAAGAGAAAAGTTGTGTTACCAGGAGTAAATAAAATATATACCAGCAAATAATGGAAAGTATAATAATTCCATATTTAGATTTGACTCTGCAGGCATAAGGGAACTAGGAACAGAAAAGAACTTACTAGGAAATTGGATCAATTTAAAAAACGAATACATTTTAAAATACATACAAAGTCATTATTAAAAGTTAAGAACATTAAATAGGACTGTAAATAAATTTATAGCACCATAATTTTGGAATTAATATTTGTTAGATTAATAAAAATAGGGAGTTATTGTAAAATTTAAACTCATAATTTGGCTCGAAAGAATGTATCTCATAAGTAAATAATATGAAAATATAAATTCAAATAGATGTGCTATGAGAAATTAGTTAAATAATACTAGTATAGCAATTTGTTGTGTAAGAAATATTATTTGATAGTTAAATAATTGTTATTTGTTAAAACAAAAGGTAGTTTCTTTGTTCATTCAATAATTATAAATTGGAAACAACATAAGCCTAATAATGTAAACATAAATTGATTTCAAAACGATTTTTTAAATCATTACAAATTATTACATTATCGTATGGCTAAAGAAAATACAAATATTTTCAGTTAAAACAAATATAATTACATATAGGCCTATTTTGGATGTGAATAAAGGCTAAATAAAATTTAGGCTGTCAAAACTTTAGACCTAAAAAAGCCACCGAAAAAAACAAAAGATTTAATATAAGGAATATATATTAGGGAATTTATTTAGTAATAGTTGTAAAAAATGAAGAATGAAGTTGAAAACAAGCTGTTGGAGTATAATGTAATGTAAATTGAATGAAAAGGACAGTGAAGGTAAAATACATGTACAGGAAGCAAAAATTGTAGAAAATAAAAATAAAATATGGGACAATACTAATATGATATCTAAACTAAAATGTAATAGAAATGAAATATAAGAGGAATTTAAAGAAGTGAGAGAAAAATAGAAGAAAATCAAAAGGAGAAAAGACTGTTAAGCCAAGAAAATATGCCTATTATTCATGTTCGAATGATTAACAAAGTATATTATTCAGGAAGTATATGGAGGCGTTTGAGATGCTATTTTTAACCAAATACTGGAATTATGAGATATAGAATGGTAATCAACATTGTGGCTAGAAATTGAAATGTATCGACCAGGAGGATCTTATAGAAAGGCTGAATATTTTGTAGAGAGGATCGTCATTATAAGAAATTTAACACCAGTGGATCCAGAAGAAGAAACTTTTACGAGATTAATCCGGCATTGTGAAGAAGAAATTCAATTGACACGAAGGTAACAACAACAGGGTCGGTAGCAGACGAAGATAAAATAAAAGCAATTACAAATTTTCCTACACTATGAAATTAAAAACTACCAAAGGGTTTGGCAAATTTTTGCAATAAATTTATAGATAAGTATTTAATTTAATAAAAGCATTAATACATATAACATTAAAGAAAAGAACATTTAATTGAACAAAAAAGGAAAATTAATGTTTTGATAATTTAAAAATAAACTGTAATATCGAAGCATTTAAACTATTCAAAATAATTTATTCTACAAACAGACAGTAGTAATTATGCTATTGGTGGGCACTCGTATCAAATTAAAGAAAATGGAGAGAAAGCTGCAATTATGTTTGTAAGCAGAACTTTGAGGGGTAGAGAAATAAACTATTTTACAACAGAGAAGGGAATGTTAGGTATTGCATTCTGTTTATACAAAGCAAGACACACAATTTTTTAGGCCACAAGATACAAATTTTAACTGAACATCAAGCCCTTCTTTTTATCAAGAAGTGAAGACTATTCAATTCTAGACTATCAAGATTGATACTGTTAATAAATTAGTTTGAGTTTTACATTGAACACGTAAAGTTGACAGAAAACATTGTTAGTGAATTTTAAGTAGGAATCCTTGTGATAATGTATATAACCAACAATCTGAAGATATTGAAATTTGTAAAAAAAACTATTTAAAGAGGGTTAAAATCAAAATTTGATGGAAAATTTAAAAAATGTTGATATGTACCAAAGGGTAAGAGAAGATACTAATTATGTAATCAATAATATTAAAAATTTGGAACTACAATTTAAAATTCTAATCAATATATTATTAAAAAGCGTTAAGATCAATGGAAAATAGTCGTACGAAAGAATATGATTAAGGATTTAATTACAGCAGTCATGAGAATTGTTTACACTTTGACGTTAACAAATTTATATTAAAGGAAGTTTTACTTTTAAAAATTTAACAAGAGTATTAGAAATATCTTGAAGGTATGTGATATATGCCATATGTGTAAGGCTACTAATTTAACAACTTTTGGAGAAAAGAAAATCCATCGACTTCTATGGACCATTATCAGTAGGATGGAGAGGAAATAAATATTTAATCGTTGTGATGGACACATTTAAAAAATTTGTTGCACGATACCCTATAAAAAAGCTACAACTAACAGTGCTATAAAGGGCACAGAAGGATACATTGAGAAATTTTAAAATATAAATAAAATTCAATCGAACGATGGGAAACAGTTTCAAAGTAAAAAGTGGGAAGATTTTATAAAATCAAAATATCTTATACCTATATTTTCACCAATCAAAAGACCCAACAGAGAGAATACGGTAATTGAGAGAATTCATAATGCAACCAGAAGATGTCTAAGGACTTATTGCAACAAAAATAGTAGAAAATTGGTGAAATTTATACCAGTAGTTATACAGTTGATTGCATCAATGAGGTATACCACATGAATCCATTAAATATACAACAAATTAATTTCAGTTAGGAGAGAAGAAGCCAAGAATTTGGCACACAATTTTAAAATGAAAAGATATCGAAGAGATACCCACAGAATTAAATTTAAAAATAATTATTGTATTCTATACTAATATTATAAAGAGGTAAAATTTGTTTGTTTATTTGCTTGTAGGGGGTAATCTCTGGAACTACTGAACCGATTGAAAAAATAATAGTTTTACTAATAAAAATCTACACTATCCCTGAACAACATAGGCTATAACTCATTTTGATAAAAACATTTTTATGTCAATATTTGTAAATTTAGTCGGAAAAATTCTTAGGTTATGACTAGACTGATGCACCAACGCATGTATTTACATTTATTACCATAGCAACCAATTGAATAAAGTAACAGATTAACAGCTTTCAAACTTTGAAGCAATTATTTGTATTTCTTAATTTTAGGTTAGGTTTTTGTTTAAGTGGAGACCTGAGCGTTGCTGGCTTTTAACCTTTATTATAACTGCTGTTATAAAATATACGAAATAATTTGATCTGAACAATTAACATTATTTACCATCTTAGGTTTGGGGTTATTATTAATAACGTTACCTTCATTAAAAAGAAAACAAAACAGCATTATGTGTAAAGAAGGTTCCAAAGGAGTTGGCGTGAGGAGCACGCAGGGGTTTCCCCTAGTACAATATAACTTAATAATTGGTGTTACCAACTTATGTATGTTAAAAAAAATTAGCATTTGCAATTTAGTCGTACAAAACAACCTAATTGGTAATTGTGTTTATTACCAATAATAATAATAATAATTTATTTTATTAGTATGGTGGGAAAAGTTTAGCCGTAGCCAACCAGATGTTAATAATATGTTATTAAATATTGCAAAACAAAGAAAGAAAGGAAGGATTAGAAATCAAAAGTTTAATATGATACATAAATTACAAGAATTTCAAATAGGGGACGTAGTGATAGTAAAGGAATCTGGATATTCATATCAAAGTACGGGACAGATGCCCAAGTTATTTACAATATATTATACAGGTCCACATGTGATAAGTGAAAAGATTGAAAAACTTTCCTTTATTCTGAAATATAATAATGGAGTAAGAAAGATTAAAGTAATGTTGCACATTACAAGTCTGAAATAGTATCACCAGGAAGAAACCTGAATGGAGGAATAATTATATATAATATTATATATAATTTCTAAAGGAGAGATTGCAGTCTGATA